>UZAE01012254.1:0-50175 GCA_900617975.1 Rodentolepis nana
GCAGTTGACTTCTGACTTCAAACTACCATCACCCCACTGTATGTCATATTCGACCACTTCCACAGTACTCACCCCAACTTTCATCTACCTTTGTGTCTGTCTCTTTTACATCTTTAAAACACTCTTCTGTTCCCCCCCCCCTCCTCTCGACTGATGTTCCACTCCCTCTATGAAGCCTGAAATCAACTAAAGGGCTAATGATAATTATCATAAAGCCTGCCATTTGATATAAATAAATAAATACTATTTAATTCGGCATTTGACACCCTAACCCCCCCCCCCCAAATAGTCAAGATCTGCTATCTCTATAATCCGACCTCCACCAAAATAGGGCACTACGCATTCGACTCTCTTTAATCGTCTTATCCAACACGTCACTGTATTTGGCTACCACTGCATCCATTGGCAACTATTCTGTTGATACAGTGACGAATAATGGTTGCTATCACTCTTGCTAATTGCTCGGTAAAACAAAAACAAAGAAATTAAAGATCAAAGTCAAAGCCACTCGACACAACTTCAGTAGCCCCCAACAATTGAATAATTCCGTTCAAAAATTTTGAACGAAATAGGATAAAAGCCAAACAAAATGTTATCTGTTCATTTAAATAGTGATATAACCTCAGGTATGGAAATATTTATCCACCCTATTAAAATAATGTCGCAGGTAACTGACGTTATAATTCATGTTTCTTTCAGCTTGGTTTTATATTAATTTAGAAAAATAACAATTTAAAAATTTCTCCTGTATTTAATTTATACTATTTGATATTTAATTAAAATTATATCCCCGTAAATGTATTTGTTCATTCCAAGAGCAAAAATGGATAATGTAAAGCACAATAATTAAGTCAGCTTTGCCAATATTGGGCAACTTTATCCTGTTTTCGTTAAATTACTATGGACTATAATTTATCATCGAAATTCCTCATGTTCAGAACTAAATTACCTTCACTGATACATTGAAAGTGTAATTAAATAAAATTAAATGAATTTGTACCAGCGCTTCTTATTCCTTCTGTTCAATATGGTACTTGGCATAAACCCATCACTGCAAATGAGCATTTATAAACAGGCGGCAAAAACAAAGTGACGACGAATCAAAGCCTGGTATTTCTTCACTATCACACACACACTTTTTCAAACTCTCTCTTCACCTTCCACTGGCCATTGTTTGTTTGAGTTGACAAATTTATGCGCTCTCACGTCCGTAGAATGAAAGTCTGATTTGTGAAGGAGGCTAGCTATTTCCGGAGTAGGACATAGGGGAAAAACTCAATTCTACCGGCCTTTGATAGCAGGAAAAAAAGAGCACTCAATACGCCCTCATTCGCCGCTCATCTGCCTACCTCATCTTCACTTCTTTCCCTATGCATTAATGGCCTTTTGTTCTAATGAAGAATTTTGCTGCCTCATAGTGTCGTTATATTTCCACATTTTCTTATGGGAAGGAGAAAGAGGATAAGATTGAGTGGTAGAGAGAGGCAGGTTTTTCTCGTTCTTTCAAGAATGACTGACGTCTTGTGAGCACTTGATTGCTCTCCTCTCTACTCTGCCTCCTTAGTAGTTAGTTACTAAGGGGGCGTTGTTGAAGAGAGGCAACAGGTAGTTTTTTCCCCCTCAGAGTCTCCTTTTGCTAATTGAGTTGAGGGGAGGGGCACTTTGAGCACGAAAGAGCAAGAGTCAATTTTCTTTCGGTAAATGTGTTTTTTTGTTGTTGCAAGATTACTTATTGACTTAATTATCAGGCATTCTTTTGTACAATTTGGAATACAAGATAATTTTTTATTTTTAAAAATTTTAATTACAGGTAGTGTTTAAGTATGGCTCATTTGTAGGAGTACGTATGATTATTCAGATGATTGAATGAGCCGGCCTGTGTGAATTACTCCTTAACAAAGAACTCAAGTGAATCAAGGTGAAGCGGTCATTGAACATAGTTGAACGAAAGCGAAAGTAAAATGGCGAAGAATGTACATTGAGACATCTTAGAGTGGGGTGTGCGATAGACTTACCCCCACGTGGTGCATCCTGGGCAACAAAAAAGTCTATTAACTGGCAGTTGACTTCTAACTTCAAACTACCATGACCCGACTGTATGTCATATTCGACCCCTTCCACTGTTTACCATGACTCCACTGTATGTCATATTCGACCACTTCCATGGTACGCACCAGCACAACTGCTTGTCATATTCGACCCCTTCCACAGTACACATCTTACCTTTCCTCTGCCGTTGTGTTTGTCTCTCTCTTTTACATCTGTGAAGCATTATTCTGTCTCCCCTCTTGACTTTTTGTCACTTTGATGTCCCTCCTCTCTGTGAAGTCCGAAATCAGCCAAAGGCCTAATGATAATTGTCAAAACACCTGCCATTTGAAATAAATAAGTAAGTAAAGGACATCTTAGGATAACTTTGGGAAACGAAAGTATGTCAAGTTTTCACAGCATCATGAGTTATAATAATAGTAGTAAAAAGGTGCAATCTAGTAACGCAAGTCCAACCAATGAATGTATAGTTCTTAGATCTTACTTTAGTGGAGATAAATGAGTGGATTCGAAGTCTAGATCTCCTTCTGTTCTTTACACAGATTAGGTCTAAGGTATTTCAATAGCTTTAATGGTTATTTTTTGGCATATTTGCTAAATCGACAAGCTTTAAAGATTAACAGAAATTACATTTTATCCTTTTTTAGTGGTAATTCTGTCAAGCAATTATTTGGTGATTTCCTATAATCAGTTTTAAGGATTCAACTTCCAAACCTTTAATAGTTATTTTATTTATTAAGTTGATATATTATTTTTTATTAGTTTGAAAAAGCCCTAAAAATTGTTGTGCGCCATGTCTAACTACACTGTTTATTAATAATGTAGTAAAATTAATTTAATAAATTAAGCATTTCTCTTGACCCATGGGGTGTTTGTCAGAGCATTAATGAGGAATGCAACTTTGATCGAATCTTTTTATAGTTTGCCTAACTTTCGGAGTCTTAATTTTTAAATTTAAATCTCGGCGATTTGTTATTAAAATTAAAATTATTTTTAACTATATAATGTTTCTGTTGAGTTCATAGACTATCCCTCTTAAAACCGTACTTTGAATTAATAACTTTTACGAATCATTTTTTAAATTCTTAATAAAAAGGCAAAGTCCACACGCTTATTCACTAACATTGTAATTGAAGTAAGTTTAAATGGGCAGTTAAATAACCGAAAGAAGACTATACAAAGTCAACATCTTGTTTACCGCCACCAACACTCATGCCGCCAAGAACACTGTTTGAACTTTGAACTCTAGGATAAGTGTAAACTGGACTGGCCATACTCCTCAATGAACTTCTCAGTTGTTGTTGTCTGCTATTGCACCAGAAACTTAGACAGATGCAAACCATAACGAACAGTGGAATTGAACTTGAGAACAGAGCGATAGCCCAACCTCTATGTTCACAAGACATCCAGACTCGAACAATTTCAAAATCATTTTCAGATCCATCTCCAACTCTCACTTCCAGAATGCTGGGTTTTTCAAAGACGTCCACTCGACAAGCATTGACTCTGATCGCATCACACACGACTGGATCACAAACTGCAGCCTCATAGAGAGATCTCTGGATCTCAATTTGGACAGTGCCTTCAGCGTTTCCTCGAAGTATCAGACGATGTTGGCCTGATTTCTCAATTTCCAAGGAGAGGGGAGTTCGAAGGGTTCGCAGCTGCCACCAGGCACAGCAGGTCTCATGGGCTTCTTGTTGAAAGCCAGCGGTTTCCCAGGCGTACCAGTTTTGATCATGAGCATAGACTGCCATTTGCGTTTGGGAAGGAGCGGACTTAACTGTTAGACGATCGCCTATTGAGAGACGCAGTGGAATTACTGTTGGGGATCCTTTCGACATCTAAAGTATTGAAATGGAGAAGAATAGAAGCCTTTATTCTTGGTAGCTATTGGGAAAAGTTGAGTAAATGCCGAACAGAGCGTTCTAGCCATGATGGTTCTGTGGTCAAGGTTAAGAAGAGATCACCCAACTTCATACTTATCAAAAACTATACATCTCCAGACCTATCCGGGTCTATGAATGTATTCTTCAAACTTACGTTGGTTTAAAACTCACTTTGAAATTCGT
This sequence comes from Rodentolepis nana, assembly GCA_900617975.1. Taxonomy (NCBI): domain Eukaryota; kingdom Metazoa; phylum Platyhelminthes; class Cestoda; order Cyclophyllidea; family Hymenolepididae; genus Rodentolepis; species Rodentolepis nana. The sequence continues at coordinate 4,122 of UZAE01012254.1, forward strand.
CATCAAATCAAAAGGCTTGAGTGCCTACTTTGTAAAATGTTTGAAAACGTATTTAGGCTAAAAGGATGAAAAATGATTGTCTAAACACACGTCTCAAGGTTTGAGATGAAGGAAAATGAGGAAAATATCCTAAACTCGAGCAAAGTTACCCACCCCCCACCCCAACCCCAATGGATTTACAGACGGTCTAACAAGCATACATGCATTAAAGTGTTTAATAAAAGAAGTTATCGAAAACACGGCATCTATATGCCAATCCTCAACTAAGGTCCCAAAAAAATAGAAAATCGAGCAGATTTTTTATTGCCAATGACTCGAATTATAGTGACATTTTAAACACATTATCTTTAGTGGAAATATTTGGAGGGGAAACACGCATCTTAGTCCAAATGTTTTACATAAAATTCAGTCTTCAAATGAAAAGGCTAATCTTTTGAAATGGAAAGTCGATGGAGTGTTTGAATTACTTATGAATATAAATATGAAAACAATTCATTAAAATGAAATATATTCTTCCATTTCTTCATTATTTGTTAACATTTTTCCCGGTTTCATTAAAAAATAGATATCTTCGCAGTTTCAATGTAACTATTGAAAAAAAATATGGTTTTGGTTCTTGAAAATAAGTAATATGACAAAGGTTACTATGGCAAATTGTTGAAAGGAAGGAATTTTTATTATTATCGAATTCATGCGATTTGTTAAAGTGATTGTTCTTTTAGTTGGGAACGCAAGAGCCCTATTCACGAGTAATATCCTCTGGTTTGTGATTATATTTTTAAATCATCATTCTCTGAACCACTAATTGCGAGATCAACTCCAATCAGCTTAAAAAATTGTAAAATTTTTTTAATTTATCTACTATTTGAAACCTATATTTACACAAGCATTGCACATATTAGCGAGGATTGGCAAAATTCAATTATTATAAAGTAAAATAGGAAATATCATATCTAAAAGGCTAATTCATAATTTTTAAAGACCACGTGAGATATTCGTTTGTCAGCTTCAAATTTTACGGGTGTTTTTCAAAATACTAACATTAAAGGACTTCACTGCACAGAGAGGAAATTCCTCGGAGTAAATACAAAATGAAAGTCTCCATCGAGAGGAAAAAACCCTCTTCATTAAAATAACATTCAAGTCCAAACTTCGAGTGCATTTTATTAAGCGGCCGTGTTTTTTATTCTGTTGCAAAGACCAGTGAGTTATATCGCCTTTATTAAAGTATAATAAATTGCTTATGTAAAACGAATCGTCGGTATCGGATGAAACAATGAATTATAATGTTCTTTCACAAAGAGATTAATCAGAGTAATTCGTCGGACATAGTCCCAAAATGCTTGGTTCTACATTCTTTTGTTGCACTTTGAAGTCATGAAGAATGCAACTGTATGTCCTAGGTTGAAAATAGGACACAAAGTTAGAAACCATCACCGCTCTATTATTATCATTTTCCACTTTTTTCAAACAACCTTTAATTAACTAAGTCATTTTTTTATTTCACGCCTAATTTCACATTTCCTTTGCCTCCACCTCCTCCACCGTCGCCGACATTTTTCCCTAACGCATTCACTGAGGTCGCGTGCTACTGGGAACCGATCCGATACAGAAGAGTTCAACAACATGCCCATACCGCCCTTGCTTTCTTACAAATAGCACGCACGCGTGCACTTGTGCGCGCATGCACGCGGACTTTTCAACTCTACTCGGCGGAACTGTTTCTCGCTTACGTTTGAATTGAGTACGCTTTTTTTCCCCAAATGCCGCAATCGTCCTTATGTCTGGAACTTTGATGATGTTGTACTCACGCACGTTTAAGCTTTTTTCGCTGTGCGCGCAAGCGGATGAATTCAAGTAGGAGAGGAGGGGAATTAGATCCCTTTCAGCCAATTTTGCCACCTCTCCCACCCCCAACAATCTCTTGTCGCACACTTTCCTTTCAGGGAGTACCAAAGAGGGAGTATCGCAGCCTACTCCCGAACCTCCCTCCTCCCCACCTTCTCCTGCTTAAATCTGCTGGCGGCACACACATAGAGAGAGAGAGGGTAGATGAGGACTTCCGAAAGAGTTTTTGTGTTTGCTCTTGCTCTTCAAAAGCATGCGCGAAAGGGTGCGACACAGCTCAAAGAGGTGGTGGAGGTGATGGGGTGGAAATCTCTGTATGCTGTTTTTTTTCGACGAGTGTATGGGTCGGACTATTCCGCTGTGATTGCACCACACATGAGTTTTTTCCCTTAAAATAAATGTAGCAAAAAGTGTTTCTTTAAGCTTATTTCAAGTGGAGATTAGACTAATTATCGTTCCAAGTGGACGAAACTCATAACCATTGTTTCGCGCTGGATCTTATCTGCACCCAATTATTCATTTCATTGCGCTATTGTTCGAATTATAGAAATAGCAATCTTTATTAAGTTTTACTTTATGAAAGTGAAAATACTGTTTGCTATTTTTTAATCTTGATAAAACCCCTAAAATCTAAGAGGGAATTGATGAGAAGTTAGCAATAAAGTCAAGATACCAGAGAGACATGTGGTATTTGTCGCCTAGATTCAGATCCGTTTCACTTTCCAAAGGCCAAAATTTCATGATATTTTTCCCTGTATTAATGCGAAAGTTCATGACCACACTATTCAGTGTTTATTAGTTTATTTATTAACTAAAATAATTAGCTTTATAACATTAAGTCCATCTTTTAGCGTTCAGAAGATCGCGTAACGAAGCAGCCACATTATCAGTTCTGCCGCCATTTATTACTTTGATATACAATGAATAGTGAAAAGAAAATTCTAAAATATTATGGTTTTGAAAGGATTTGAGAGTAACTAATGAAAATTAAGTCCTGTGAATGCCTATTTACTTGGGTTAATTTTTCGATTTATTTCTTAATGTTGATTGTCATTTTGCTCACTTGTCAGGATATTCAAGGTTGTTCTAATAGACTTATTGTTCAACCAAGTTTAACTGAGTTGAAATGAGTCGTTTTTCTTGTTAAACTACATGTCGCACTACCGCCTGGTTAATTCCAAGTACATACTTTCCTCTACTACAAGAAAAAGGTCAAACAAACGTTTGAAATGGAAAACCTTTGACAATAAACTTGATATTGGCCTTCCAAATTAAATAAGCTACTTTATAAAAGTGTCTTCTAATTTTATTTTGAGCACGATTCCAACCAAACGGACAGGTCAACTATTTGGAGCTATTCTTTTTTAAAGAAAAAAGAGGCATTTTTAAATATGCCACTAAAGGTAGAAATCTCTGTATCAAGATATAAATCCTTAAATTTCACCTCAATTAATCCTCCTTCTAAATAAGAATAGAAATAACATTAAATTGTCCAAATTGGAATGGCGCCCGGCAGCATTTAGAGCGGGAGGAACTTTGGAAATAAAAAGTTGCCGCTAATTGACGAACACAAAAACGAAAATTCAAAGAATGTTTTGAATACTTAATTTATATTTTGTTTACTCAGAATATTCCTTACAATGATAAATAAAAATAACAAAGAATTGGCATTTTTTGTGCCTCCAAACATTACTTTATTAACTAGTAAATGAACCCCATCTTTTTCCATGACATCAAAAATAATTTTGCTAATTGGGAATTTTTCGAGCCTGGGAATGCAAATTTTTTCAATTACGTGAATATATATATATAATTATATTTTTTTAACAAATTATTTTCAAGTGAAATTAGGCCGTAATATCTGCATCGAAGTTATTGGAATTACGAAGGGAGTCACTTCGTTTGCTTTTTTTCTGCTAAACTAATTAAATTTACGCTTTATATGCTTCCATAAGTGAGTTAAATTAATTAAGAGCACAAATTATGAAAACTTGAAACGCACTGTTTGAGAAGGGAAGTGTGTGTGTGTGTGTGTGTGTAAAATATGCTTAACTGAATCCTCAACATAATTAATAAGAGTAGAAGTGGGCACAATTGCTTTGCTTTGTAAAATATTTTGAAGGACTTCACCACTATGGCTACCATCATATGAAAGTTAATGTATTTTTCAGATTCTTTGCAAAAAAAGAGGAAAATAGGTAAGGTTTGGTAGAAGATAAGGTGATGAGCATTTGGCTTCTCTAAATCGTAATTACGGTGAGCATTTAGACATCGAGGGTTCGCCTAAATACTGAGATTAGACTGGACCAGGTCATGTTCTGTGGTAGGTATTTTCATCAGCCTTGAATAACACAAATATTAGTTCATTTTTACGCCCCAAGAGAGTAGATTAAATTGCCTGAAATTTTCATATTGATTTCACAAATGACAAGCTGAATACTCGACGTAATGAGATATCCAAAAGACTAAAACTAATTGCATTAGCACAATGTGTGTTATTAAAAAGTTTTACCATTTTTCTGAAACAAATATTTTATGAGAAAAAAATTTATTTACCCTTAATAATTCTCATTGTATAGAAACCCTGTTGCTAAATATTTCAACTGATCCAAAGAATACATTTATTCCCACTTCATTCAGCCCACTTCGAACTAGAGTCTCCATTAGAATTTTCAAGATTTTTTCATGGATTAGACTCTTCAATCAGAAGAAGCATAAAAAGAGTTACCATTGTTATAACGAAATTTTATTGTTTCTCATTTTGAACATTGAATAGTATAGCGTAAGACATATTACTTCAGTGAAACTACTTAAGGACTATTTTTAACAACAAAAATAATGAAAATAAAACATAAATATGAAATTGAAAAAATTGAATTCTAAAATACCTGAACAAAGATAATTTTAATTAACTTCGATTTTGTTATTATATCATGGCTAGAAGAGATTGCAATGAACAATATCATGGTTCACAAAAAATTGAAAGCCTATTCCACTATCATCAGTAAAATGCAAAAAAATCACCTGGAAATAATAATGGGATGCGCTACTTTTACTTATACTACTGTTTTAATTAGCTAAATAGGGTTTTATAATAAGGAAAATGGATGGAACTTGTAATATGTGTCAATTATAGTAATAAATAAAACACCAAGATTTAACAAAAATTATATGTATATACAGAGGTGCGAGATAGACTTATCTCCACGTGGTGTACCCTGGGCAACATATAATCATACGGCAAAAAAGTTTATTTACTGGCAGTTGACTTTTAATTTCAGACTACCATGACCCCCAATGTATGCATATTCGATCCCTTCACAGTACTCATCTTACCTTTTCTCTGCCTTTGTGTTTGTCTGTCTCCTTTACATCTGTGAATCACTTTTACGTTCTCCCTCACGAATTGTTCTCACTTTGATATTCCTCCCCTTTGCGAAGCCCGAAGTCAGCTAAAGGCTATTGATAACTCTCAAAATGTCTGCCATTCGAAATAAATAAATAAATAAATATGTACATACATATACTTTGGTTTTCTGAGCTAACAACCAATATGCTACTTGTCTCAAGGTTAAATTTTTTCCCATCTTTATGCATGCAAACACTTTGAAAACTCATTATTTTCACTTTCAAAGAAAAAGTAGGCTTGAAAAGCAAAGGTAGGGGTGAAGTGGTCTGATTCAACCACAATCCCAATGCATCCTTTCACTCGCACGAATAACTTATGCATAGGGGAGCTGGAAGGAATAGACGTAACTTCAGAAGGTGGGTAATGCAAAAAAAAAATAAACATGAGACTTCAGAGAGTTGGTCAAAGAAACCGCCGTTGCCTCCTCATTTCCCCCCCCCCCCCCCCCCCCCCCCGAGGGACTAACACCACTTTCCTCGCCCATGTGGGATCACGCTTTTTTCAGCTTTGTCTTCTTCTTTGCTTTCACTCTTACCAACTAATTCCCACTTCATAATGACCTGATTGAAATGTGAAAATACTCTGCCTGGTCATTAAAATGTTTGTAAGCACAAAATTTTAAATTGCTCTAGTTTCGTTTTTCTGCACTAGGGCAGTTGGGAGTATGCATCATTGAGGTCAACATCAATTAAAACATCAATTTTAATCACATGTTTATTAGCAAGAATAGAATTGCTATTTTGGTCTATTATCGTCGAATTAACTAAATTTAATTGAATCTTATTAGGCACCAGAGCCAAATAAAGGAATTTTGGATTATTTGTACAGGCTTTATGAGAATATTGAATTATTTGGAGTAAGTATTGTGAAGGTTTTCAAAAAAATACTACACTAGTTTCGCCTTTTTATCTGGCAAATTCATTTGTCAATAGGATATTTCATAAAAGTATTTTCAAAGATCTGAAATCAATAGAATAGATATGTTATTACTTTTCAAATTCATATCTTTGACTCATTGATGATGTCGTTTATTGTTGAATAAATTTATGCTTTAATAGGTTTGGGTAGCTGTATCGAAATATTTAGAAACATTATTAAAAAATAAACATGAAGTTGGGCCTTAACTTTGATCTCAGAAATTTTTAGTGAAATGACTGCTAATTTGTGATAACCTTCATGAAACGTTTCGATGTGACTCTGCTGAACTTGAAGTAATCAAATCGATTGTAAAAACTCAAACACATCTGGGGAACCTTCATGCACTTTCACGTGCGTAATTTAAATAAGAAATATACCAACAGCACCACCTATTTTTGTATACATTCAAATATCACTTTAATTTTTGGAATTGCATACATCCCGTCTGTTAGTATACACTCAACGCAGAAAACTATTGTCTATCATCAACTTTGGGTGTGCGATAGACCTACCTCCACGTGATGCACCCTGGGCAGCGTATACTCATACGGCTAAAAGGTTTATTAACCGGCAGTCGACTTCTGACTTCAAACTACCATGACCTGACTCCATGTCATATTTGATCATTTTCACAGTACTCATCTCACCTTTCATCTACCTTTGCGTCTGTCTCTTTTACATCTTTGAAACGTACTTCTGTTCCTCCCCCCCCCCTCAACTTTTTCATTTTGATGTTCCTTCCCATCTGTGAAGCCTGAAGTCAAACAAAGGGCTAATGATAACTATCGAAACACCCGCCATTTGATATAAATATCGTCAACTTTATTCCAGTTCCTCTCTCATGACTCTGTTCTCCCTATCTCTCTATCATATTCTAAAACTGGAAAGATATGTCTAAAAATTGCTTACTTGATAGGGGAATGTGTAGGGGATATCTAATTCTTCACCTATCCTAAAACATGCTATTCCAGGATTTATGGATGGAGGTGCATTGCATAGCAGAAAAGACCTGAACAAACTCCCAATTAGAATTAGAATAGTAGAATCGTCTAGAAGTGGAATAAGTGAAAACATTACTCATTGTGGGAGATGAATTGGGGAGGAGTGGGAGAGAATGGAATATTGAGTAATGAACCCTAGCAAAATTTGGCATATTCGGCTATTACTTCCTCATGATTTTTTTAAAAACGCTCCGTGTTAACTTAGGTCTTGCAATGCGATTCCGAAAAAAATATGTCAAGTGGTAAAAAGGGAAATATACAGTTGATGAGAGCTTTACCTCGAAGCTACTCTCTAAAATGTGTTAGAAATAATTAAGAACAAATCAAAACGAAACAAACTCAAATCATGTGATCGATGTAAACTACTCAAATGGTCATCAATGTCTAATGTTTTCTTGGCCAAAGATAGACAGATGTCGCAAAAATTCAATTCAAAGGAAGCTCAGAATTTGCCGAAAAATGGAAACATCAAATATGAATGTATTGCAATGATCACTAACATATGGTGTCTATTTGAATGAAGGCAAATATTTTTTTAAACAGACTGATGGATGAAATTTTGCCCATCTTTCAGATCAACCAAGTTTGCTCACAATTAACATAAAATTTCCTAACTGTATTTAAGCAATAGCAATTTTATATGCCTGCCTTAATGTCTCCTGCGTTTGGGAATTCTTATATGCCTTTTCATGGGGTGTGCGATAGACTTACCTCCACGTGGTGCACCCACAAGGGGTGTGCGATAGACTTACCTCCACGTGGTGCACCCTGGTGGGTGTGCGATAGACTTACCTCCACGTGGTGCACCCTGAGAAACGTATACTAATACGGCAAAAAAAGTCTATTAAACGTTGTTGACTTCTGCCTTCAAACTGCCATGACCCCACTGCATGTCATATTCGACTACTTCCACAGTACTCACTTTACCTTTTTTCTACCTTTGTCTTTGAAACACTCTTTTGTTCCCCCCCCCCCCTCTCTCTCGACCTGTTTTCACTTTGATGACCATCAAAACGCCTGCCATTTGATCTAAATATGCCTTTTCATCCTATTATGGGATTCGGGGTTAATCTTCTCTCTAAAGCATCCACCCGGGAATTGCAACAATGAAACGAGTTCTATTTGCGTACTATTTTCAACCGAAAGTTGCTATGAAACAGCACCAATACACTTTTCATATACTTGAATGCTGAAAGCGTAAACCCCAAATCTTGCTGTGTTGTGGTGTTAACTAATAAAATTCGAGCACAAATGAGCTCGGCTAGTTTAAAAAATTTCGTTTAGGAGTGTGAAAAGAATAAGCAGAACTTTGTGAAGGTTATATTACATCTAAAATCGAGATATTAACAGCAAGATAAGCTTCACTTTAGACAGCCGTCATTTACTTCAGGGTCTAATCAAAGGTAGATTCCTCAAATTACCAGTCAAGCTCAACAGAAATCAATAATTGTTTGGACTAAATTAGCCTTCCCATTCAAATGAATTCAAATTCTGATAGCTATCTATCTACTTGTCCCAAATTTAACTGACAACTTTTATTAAACAAATAATTAAATGTACAAAACATCTGCCAAAATACAGAAGTGCAAAAGGAAGCTATCTAATTGAACGGGTAAAGTCTTCACTAAAGCCCTATTTCCGGTTAACACTTTTGTGACTACCCATCCCAAAAAAAATATTCAGTCTGATAATTAATTAACCTCCGCGCCGGATGTATAGAAATGGGCGACATATTTAACAGAGCACATACACGAGCGAAAAAAACGAGCCAACTTCAAAATAAAAGCGTTCCCCCTGAGCAGAATGAATACGACGCAGGAGAGGGTAGGATGAGGGCAGCGACAAAAAAGGCTCCGGTGTCCGCGACCAGACGGATACTTCAGCTACTACTCTAAGGGAGAGCCTGTAATTGCGTTCTTTTTTCGCATCCAAAATGCATCTATTACTCGGTAACCTTGACTCGCGTTCCCCGCCACCTCTCCCCGCCCCTCCCCCGCCCCCCCCCAACTCGATCGGCTTGTCAATGTGCAGTGATTGCGACTCGGTAAAGGGAGCGAAGTGAACAAACGAATTACACGGGCTCAAAAGGAGTCTATCTTTGCGCGCGCGCGCGTAAAAGAGCGCTCAGCGTAGCTCTCTGTGTCAGAGTAAGGGGTTAAAGGAGGGGAGAGGAAGTAAGGGAGGGCTTTCAAGCGAGAGAAGGGAACGGGACACGAGCGGTGAAAAAAGCTGGCTTCAAAAGAAATATAGGCTCTCTCTCCCTCTCTCGCTCATCCCCCTCCTCCCCCCCCCTCCTCCATCCGTTCGATCTTTCTAACTCAATGTCTGCTTCCTGTCTCATGGTCAACCCAATCCTCTCTCCTCCCCCCCCCCTCCTATCTCGATTTTTCGCGCCTTTCCTTCTCCCTCTTAAGAGATCTAAAGAACAAAGCCGACACTGACTACATTATAACGTATTTGAGTTTAGTGAGTTTAGCCCAAATTTCTTGTCAAATTTGTAAAGTACACTGTGAAAAAAAGTGGTCCGCTGTCAAAGTGTTAAAATCATGTCGAAGCTAATCGGGTTACAATCGTTTCAAAGATCCAAATTACTTTAATAACTCATCAGCATATACTGAAATCTACTCAAGATAAAAATTTCTGTTTAAAATTCAATGCAGATTTTGAATGTGCAATTAATATCGAAATTCAAAGAAATGGAAGCTTTCGTCTCTATCATGCCTCTCTCAATGTGAGTACTTGATTGAGAAGCCAAATTAGAAATATGCTTTATTTCAATAAAAGTGGTATATCTCAAAGCTGATTTTATTAAGCCACTCCATGCACATTCGTAAGTGGTTTCAGGCTAATAGTAAGCCATGGTGATTAAACTATCGGCAGATAGAACATTCGCGACTTTGGGATGCTAAAGTAGGCTGCTTCAGAGAAGAATTCTTTAATGTCAATTTGCAGATCAATGAACGTCTCCTTTTATACATTCAAACAAAAAAATTACAAAATGATTTAGGTGAGTAGTTAATCCCATTCCCTTAAAGCATTAAGAACGGATAATCGATAAAAGCTGACAGCTTAGTAAATTAGTATTAACTCAAGTCATTTACCGGTAGAATAAGTGTGTACTTTTTATCTGTACCTCGGTTCGGTGAAACGGAAGCAGTCCACACGGTAACGCCAGGTTTGTCTGATGTTACTCGCAGACTGTGACAGAAATGACTGAGTAACCTCGAGTCCACATCCGCCTCAATCCAAGGGGCAAGTAGGATTTGATCTCCCAAAGCAAGATGGTAGGCCTGAGTTCTGAGTGCGTAATAACAAAGGAGGTATGCAACGAGTCCAGTTGTTCCACCAACGCAGATGGTGGCTAGAAATATGTGGACGCATCGAGGAAGTTGTCGACGGTAAATTGCAATCACAGTGAAAATGGAGAGGCCGAGAAGGGCTATTCCACTTGTGATTGAAAAGACCAGTGGTAAGACAAGCGAGCTCTTTTCCACCATTGTATTACTCTACTAATGATCAAAAGTAGCACATCATGAATAACATCTAATATTAGCACAATACTTTAATAAAATCTAATTTTTATACCCTTGTGTTAAATAAAGCCTCGTGATTATTAAATCATTTGAATAGAACGGAACATCAAAAGTCTGCAGTGGTATTATAAATCATTAGGACTTTATAGTGAAATGATATAAGTGAGGAATTGAAATTGTTTTTATTACTTGTTACATTCTTATAATGAATACGGCATTAGTATTTAGTGAATGCAATAAGATTTGAAATAAAGCCATAGCGAAAAAAAATAATAAATAATTATATAATATTTATTATTAAAAGACGACGTTGGGGGGGGGGGGGGGGGGTGATNGTGGGGGGGGGGGGGGAGAGTTGATCATTCGAGCATGAATCATATTACAATTGATATAATTCGCAATTTCAGTTTGTTTATTTTGTCATCTGGTCACTTACCACCCGTCCGTTCAATGCGAATCAAATTAAAAATACGCATAAATATAGAAAACCTACTTCTGGGACATATTTTGCTTCCATTAAAAGAATTTTCCCAATTCAATCAAAATCTTTAGCATCGTTCTGGGGTTACATTTTCTTAGGAATGGTATTTCGCCTCCAAACAAAGAAAGCTGTCTAGCCGATATCGATTTCCCATCAACGTGTGGTCTCTTCTCATTTATCATTTATCCCCTCACCTCTCTCTCTCTCTCCCTCTCTCATACCAAAGAAGATTCGTAAATGGAGTGTGCGTGTCTGCGTGTCTCCAGACACACGAATTCTCATCATCATTACCAGGTGTCGGTCTATTTCCCTTCATCTAAGCGCATGCGAAAAGGCCTCCACTACCGGACATCATATTAGAGACAAGGCGATAGCTAGTTGGTCCACGTGTACTTGAAAAATGTTAGAATAACGTAACACTAAACTATTCCTTTTGTCTCTTCTATGCCCCTTCCGCTAATGATAGTTTTGTGTGTGTGTGTATTTGTATTTAAGGGGGTAGAAGGGAAGTGGCGTCATCATCACACTGTATTGTCTGTATCTTTCGTTCTCTCTCAGAATGCCGTCGCCTTAACGACAGCGCTTAATGCTATGGTGGTAGTAGCAGTGTAGTCATCGGTAAATGACAGGATTTTTATGCATCACGGTTGGTGTTGACACCCATTTCAGTCTTGTTTGATGTCCGGTTATCAAACTGGGACAACGAAGTTCCAAGAAAGTTATTATTTTTTTTCTCAAAGCATCTTAGGAGTTCACTTCAATTTACTCCTTAATGGTGAAATCAAATAATATAACAATAATAATTAATAATTTCGGGATTTCAGGGCAACGAACAAACACAAATTTCCTTATCACATTCAGAATTTAGATTGCCAATTGAGGTACTAACTTTCGCTATTAGAAGCAAATTGCCAATGTAATGGACCTCAAAAGAAGAACCCTAATCGGTCACATAGTCTTTATTTACTCTATTCTCGAGACAAAATTTTGCACATTTTGTTTCAACAAAAGCGGCATTCATATTGCCATATTTTACGGTGGTTTAGGCAAAAAAAGTATCTTAGTTCTAATTCCTGTATTTCAAGATTTATCTTACAAGTTCGAATTTTTGACCAGACATTCCTGGTAATTGCAATAGTACAGTAAAATGCATTGCACCATACTATATATATATATATTACATATGATTTGGGTGTAAAGCATATAAAACAGACTGGGGAATTTGTACAAATATGCTATTTTAATTTTCGGGCCAATTAAAGTTCCTGAGAGTCTCTGATGCTGTACCTCCAGGCAACTTTAAGGCACCGTAAGCAGTGGTACCAAAGTACTCGGAAAATCTGAAAACCCTGGGTCCTGAAATCGCAGGCTCACGCATTTTCCACCAAAGTTATAGTTGAATGTAACAATGTAGGAGACTATAAACAAAGTTCTAAGCTCTCGAACCATATCAGTGCTTGTTAGCATAGCTTTTATAGTGACCTATCTTTTCTTAACAAGCAGTAATCCTCCCCAAAATATTGGACTACTTTTATTTTTTGTCTATTTAAAAACAGTTAGCCTTGAAATCTCTATCGAATCTGTTCAAGTTTGAGCCGTTTCAAATGCTTTACTTCTTATTGGACCCTAAACAAATTGGCGCGAAAATGCATATACTACTTTGTAAATTTAAGTAAATCTATGAAACTACCCATTTATAGGTGAGGGAGGGGTGTGCGATAGACTTACCTCCACGTGGTGCACCCTGGGCAACGTATACTCATACGGCAAAAAAGTCTATTAATCGACAGTTGACTTCTGACTTCAAATTGTCATCACCACACTGTGTGTCATAGTCGACTACTTCCACAGTACTCACCTCACCTTTTTTCTACCTTTGTGTCTGTCTCTTTTACGTCTGTGAATCATTATTCTGTCCCCCTCTCGACTTTTTGCCACTTTGATGTTCATCTTTCTTTATGTGAAGCCCGCAGTCAACTAAAGGGCTAACGATACCTATCATAACGCCTGCCATTTGAATTAAACAAATAAATAGGTGAGGGAGGATGGGGAGCGGTTCAAGCGCGAAGTTAGAAATAAAACAATTTTAAAACAGATAACTGATGCCAACGTAGGTTTTCATATCTTTATAATCGAATAAAAAATTGTCGTAAAATTATTTGTGCATAAAACAAAAAATAGAACATTCAAATGATTTATCCTAAAACAAAAGTAATGGTCAAATCAATAAAAGGCAATTTCAATAGATTTTGGAAGAGGTATATACCCTAGAAAATTCATCTTTACTCAAAAGCGGAATATTAGAAACTAGAAACATCCTAGATGGAATTGCCGAGAACAACGTTTCCACGAAATTAATAAGTAAATATGATAAGGTACGTGTTCTTTATAGTAACAAACATTCACAATTAGTTTTGCTAATATGTGCAAACATAAATGAAACGATTTGAAAAAATAATCAGGAAAAAATCGAAATCAATCAAGTTTAACAATTATTCAATCTGTTATTGTTCGAATTTCGGGACTTATTTGCGGTAAGCGGTTAATTGACTGTCTTTTCAGATTAACCAACTTCTGAAAATTCATGTACTATTTAAAAGCGAATTTGGACTTCATTTGTTTTGTTAATTTGTTAATACCAAAAGATGCATCCTTCTACTAAGCCAGGGTCACATTATGAAATTGTTAAAGCAGTATGTATAAAGGAAAAATTTGAGTGAGATATCTAGGATAGCATAGACTGGTTTCTCTTTTGCTAAGAAAATAGACGTGTGTTCAATTCAAGTAAGAAAATGAAAATTGTTGTAATTATTTCTATTTAAAAATTGACAACTTTGAAATTCAATGTTCAGATAAGTTTGATTTTATTATCAATTTGCGGACAACTCTGTTCTTAGTATTTGGGAGCATTCTAGTAGTTAAAAATAGCACAGGAATTTCGCTTTACTATCAGGCAATAATAAATTTAATTAGGTGCAAATGTTGGCTTTTCCCATTACACATGTGATTGGTTCGTTGAATTTCATTTAAAATTTCAGAAAATTGATCGAATTTTCTCTGTTTTCTTTCAGAGTGGAATGAAAATCAAAGTACAAAGTCATATTTATCAGCAAATGAGTTAGAAAAATATAAGAAAATAACGCATACTTACTCGGAACAGTGACAGTGCTTTAGTGAAGGCTTATTCGAAAGTGGAGATGCTATCTCCACTCCCCCCCCCCCCCCCCCCCCCCCCCCCTCCATTGACATGCCAATCAGCGTGACTTAATTAGCATGCATGCGGATATAAGTTATGCCTGTATTAAAGAGAACAAGAGAGAATATGCAAATATGATTCCTACGGTAAGATCATAACTGGAGTAAATCGCTACATGTGGCTCTGTTGGTTATTTTGATTATCGAAACGGCAAAAGACCCCATTCCCCCGGGATATTCTCCTGGAAAGTGGCCATTTTCCGATTAATCGTAGACATTATTGGTAATAAACAATATTTTAATGTAAAAGCTTACCTAACAGTTAATTTACTTAAAATGTTAAAATCTATTTCCCTGGTCTATTTCATCAAATTAAATGAAATCTGTTCAATTTAAACATGACTCATAATAAAGAAATAAAGGTTAAAATCGAAGAATTCTTCAAACTTAAAAAGCATGATTGACGTTTTCATTTGACCTACAGTTATCTTAATCCGTTTATCGATTTCCCTTACTTTGTCCTCTGTCGGACTCATCCAATGATCTATTAGCTATTTGTCAGTTTTGTTAACTATTTTTCGCTCGCATTTTGAGATCTACTCTGCCAATTAGAGATCCTATGGAATTTCTAGTTTCCAGCCTGCGGTCCCCTTCTTTAGTCTGAAAATTATTATTCCCTTGTTATCTCTTGTATTATCCTCAGAATCGTCGTTCCATCCACAGCGATCAAACGTAAATTTATCCCAAACACCCCATGTATACGGAAATTAAAATTGAAAAAAGGTATGATAAGCGCTTCACCGAATAAATGTTTTTACAATAGTTTGGCTCAATTGCTTTTATCTACTTTTCTAATCTATTTGTCACATTCTTGCGTCGCTCTCTAGGGTGTTTAGACTTAGACAAAAAATAGCAAGATTGTCAGGGACAAAAATGGAGCTTATAAATTACTCCTTGAGGCAGAGAGAAGACAGATGAGGACACAATCTAGCAAGAAACCGAAAGTTATGTCCAGACACAGATAACGCTCTCTAGGAGAAAGTGGGTGAAAAAAACAGATAGCTTAGAGCAGCAAAAACAAAACAATACACAGACACAAACAATGAGTATTAATAGCCCTAACTAAAAGCACTGACTAAGAGAAAAAATCGCGCACTCTACGCAACTTAGGCTGCAAAGACGGGTGCACTGGATAAATAGAAGATGCAGTGTTGAAAAAATATACCGCCAAGTTGAAAGACAACATTAAGACGTTGGTGAAAAAGGGGCGTATCAAAAAATCGGAGCTTGAGCGCTGAAAATTTGATTAGATTTATGGTAGTTCTGGGATAAAAGATTTGAAAAAACACTGCGTCCCCTTTCTACATCGTCTGTTATAAGAATTTGCTTTTCGATCATTCTAGCGTTTCTAGTCCTCTTTCTTCTCAAGGCAGATTCCTCCAGGATATTTTTACGGAATGTACAGTTAAAAGGATACACGTCTTACTCAAGTTTAAGTACAGCCTGGATAGAGTGAATACAAGTTTATTCAGCAATTCAAGAGACTAGTCATAGGAATCTTTAAAATAAAGGAAATATATGTTCACTGGCATTTCTTTTCCCCCTATGTAACGTAATAGAAACCCCAGAAGACGTAAAAGAGATGATACCTCTTTACTCTATCATTAAATCTCATCTGTTTTTAATTAAAACAGATTTCATTCATACATTCAATGCGATTGACAAGACAAGATACTAGTCAATCATAGCCAGGTCGCCGAGAAACCATAACCTCCTCCGTTGCCTGATTTCTGTTGATAGCTCGTGATGAAATATTATAGAAATTTTTATTCTGCCAAAGGTTCTTGTTAAAGTTTAACGTAATCTTAAGGTAGTCTTTCTCGAAGTATTTCAAATACGTTTATCAATAAATAATTGGGTATTTCAAAAAGAGAACAGAAATGTCAATAATAAAAATTCTCTCTATGAGGCGTTGCTAATCCATTACGCTTATACCAAAGAAATATTTCAAAAGCAGTCAAAACTTCAAACAACTTTTTTCATCCCTTTGAAAACACGATTATATGAGAAAACAAAGAATGTGATGGAAGATAGGAAATTTGTGACTGTGGGAGAGATGTAATAATTACATTGTTTTTGTTGTATGTACCAACAGAATTATCTTATCAAAAGAGGTGGACAGTGTAGATAAACACAAGCTCTTTTACTCTTTCCCTAGGGATAATTAGCTTCAAAAGAAGTTTTCGGCAACGTGGTGTTTGACTAGTAAACATAAAAAATGTGTGCGCTCTTTTTACCTATTAATAATTTGTTGATAATTTGCAAATATAAATGGTTTCAAGCACAATTTAATTCGTTTTTAACTAATGGATTATGCAGATGGTAAGGTTTAGGTTAAATTAGAATTTCTTGACACACTTTTCTTGGCCTATATTAATTAGCAGATGACAATGCGTTTAGGAACAAAATAAAGGACGAATATGTTTCTAGATAAACGATTAATTCTAGCTTTAAATAATTGGTTTAGGAAATATATCATATAGTATAAATGCATATTAATCTGTGTTTATCAAAGTTGGTTTACAACACCTTATCAACAAATGATTAATTAGATAATTTTGACCAACAAGGAAACAGCTCAACTATCAACTGAACTTCTGATTAATTAACGTTGAACATAATTCAAAATTGAATGCTTGTTATTTTTCGTCTGCTACTCGCTTAAGGTAAGAAGGGAGTAATATTAAGATGTGTGAATGCTAACCTTGAAAATAAGTCAGAGTTAAAGAGTCGTTGAAATAGTCTTCATTGATCGATTATAAACGCTCCAACTTGTTCCCATTCCATTAACCATGAGCGTTGCTCTTATATAAAAGAACTTAAAGCAAATCCTTGCTCAGTCCACTAAAATAAACAGTAGAGAAAGTAAAATATGACTGCTATGTTTAAAATTTATCAGATAAATTGTGGTAACAGTACAACTTGAGAACGTATTACTTTAAATATTGTAGCTATTTAAAAATTAGTCAATTCGTTTCACTCATTCTAGCTTTACAATCTAAGTACTGTTAAAATGAAATGTGCACTTCGAAATTTTATGCCTAGTATGCTATGCAAAATCCGTGGATTTCCAAACCCTAATACCATTAAAGCAAATTTATTTATTTCAAATGGCAGGCGTTTTGATGATTCAATAAGGTTCAATCAGAATATGTTAAATGCATTCATGAACTTATCGGGTTCGCTTTGATTGTAATTTAAATAACTGCTGTGCTCTCTAAACGCCTTTCCATACTCGAATATTTTGCCATGGTGATTATTAAGGATAAGTAAGGGCTTACTAGTGCAATAACCCATTAAAGATCCATTTTACTAGTTGGTGAATATAATCAAAGACATTTCTATGCAAGAAGCTATCAAATTAACAATATTATATACAATATTCTAAAATTAAAGCCTAATAATATGTTAACTTGGAGCTATTTCTGAGTTCGTAATTTGTGACCATTATGGATGACTAATGAAGACTAATAAAATTCTTTTCCATTTTCATTTAAAGCATTGGTGATGAGATTGTTTTAAATAGGAATTTATATTCCCGTGCATAGTGCTTAAGTATCTAGTGTAATAAAGTTTGGTTGAAGATTTTAGTTAGTCGAAATCGAGTTATTAAAAATGAAGAGCAATGATGTGCTCAGGATAATTTTATGGCTGAGAATATAGAAGAATTGAATACTGTGTGACTAATATACAATAAGTAGAAATTTTTGAAAGGTTGGTACATCTTTTTAAAGAAATTCAACATATCTTGATCAAATGTGAATGTATGAAATGTTCGAATTATTTTACAAAAACTCAAATAACAACTGAATTTACCTAAAGTACATGAAAAACTGATATAGGAATATACTTTTTTATTATGTAAGTGCATAGACAAAGGTCGATCTACATGAATAGACGAATTTAAAGATTTTTTTAAAAATTACATTTCGCAAACATATACATCATAGAGACTAATTTATTTGATTGAAGAAAAAGCTGAATTTTTAGAAACAGAGGTAGGAATAATACCAAAAATATAAACATGAGCGTAACCATAATTAAAATGATGCATACCAACGAAAATGTATAAGCATGTCTCCTATGTACAATAGTTGCGGTATTTTATCCTAAATCAAGAATAATCGTTTCCAATTGCCAAAAACACTTAAATTTTTATGAAAAATAGAGATTATGTTTTTTGTTTTCCACAATAACGGAATTTATATTGAAGTATTTGCGGCAGATTCAAGGTAATTTGGTGATTGTGACTCTCATGAATTTAACGAGGATTTGTAAGCTTTAGGTCTAGTTGTTTGTTATTTAATAACTGCCAGTTTTAAACATTTATAAACTGACGCGGTTTTATTTTATTTAGACTGCGAAAAAATCTTTTCTTAAAATAACATGGCTGATCTTATTGAGAAACTCGTGAGTTTACAAGCTCATTTAGTTTTCATCTAATAAACCCAAATTTATGTCTTTATTTTTTAAGTCTGCAGCCAGGTGGAATGATCGCATAGAAGCTCTGGAGAGAATTGATTCCAGACTACGGAATAGTGTTTGTACACAAATGGAAGCATCGGACCTAGTAAATGCTGTTACCAATGTAAGTTTAGTTTCATATATTCTATACTTGTCTAATTAGACCATGGCGTCGGACAAACACCCTAAAGTTATAATGACGGCTGCGAATATGATTGCACGTTCTGCTACTGCGATGAAACGAGATTTCGCACCATTTTCCAAACAGACCTTGAATGCATGTCTTGTAGGATTTCGCACAAAACAACCTGCAATATTATCTGCTCTTCGGAATGCGGCTGATGCTTCGGTTGCTACTGTATGTTGCTTTTGTGGATGTCCTAATGTTCAAT
The DNA here is from genome assembly GCA_900617975.1 of Rodentolepis nana. NCBI lineage: Eukaryota > Metazoa > Platyhelminthes > Cestoda > Cyclophyllidea > Hymenolepididae > Rodentolepis > Rodentolepis nana. Next base: position 23,423 of record UZAE01012254.1, read on the forward strand.
TTTGATCTCCAGATCATAATTACCCCTGTTATTTGATTCAGTTAGCCCTTGCTTTTCTATCAACTTACTAATTTGTAAAACGCTTCTACTTTAATTTGTTTTCCAACCTCTAGTTTATTCACTTGAGCATAGGTTGGCTAAAGACAACATTTGATCGTAATATTCCCTATACGTGTTATTGCGTTATTATCCATGTAACTTTACCCTCTACTTTTTTGACTGATCTTGTTTGACAAAATTTATAGTATTTTTAAAAAATCATTTGTATTCTCGTTCGATTGTTTCAACTTTCGAAGGCTTTGGAGGTGGTTTTTTAAGTGTTTTTAGTCCTTTTCCCTACATTTTGTGCACTGACTTAACCTTGAATATGCAGGAATTTGATTTTTCAATTTTATAAACAAAATTTAGTTTTGGAAAACGTGTTTTTAAAAAGCATCAATTTCTGCTCGAAATTTCTTGCGGGTTTCTCAATTGATCTTAGTTTTTCCTACTGCTTTAACTGCGTCATCTATTGTCATATCGCTTCTTCTCTTTGCCAGTTCCTTTATTTCCCTCTTCTCTAAAACCCTTAAATTCACAAATCTCTCATTATTGTGTTCCTCTTTTTTGCCGTTCTTCCGAACCTTTGTTTTCTTTTGTTAATCCTTACTCGAATAATTTTTATAAGTGCAGTTTTCCTTTCTTTTATCAATTGTTGGCTTGCCCTATCTTGCCTAGTATATTATTATTGCCGACCAGACATTTCTCAATATATTAGCTCCTTTTTGATAGATGCCCCCTCCCCAGACTTGCCTTCTGTTCCATTTTATTGCAAACTTTGTGAAATTTGCTATCGCTTAACACTAGAAGTGACCCCCTGTTTGGTAGCAATACCTATTCACATCGCATCTCATTGTTTCTCAACAAAAAATTCCTCTCTATCCCCATATCTTTTCTATCACTGTGGGCATTTGCCGTTCCCCCACAGTTATTCGGGGCATACGTTTTTTTTAAATTCCGGCTCTACTTTGGCCTCCAAATATTCGTAAAATGAAATCAACTTACATTCATTTATATACACTCTTTGTTCAGTTAATAACGTAGTCTGGAGTTATGGTATTTCTGTCTTATCTCCATCCTGTTCTGATCCAATTCTAGCTTATAAATACCTAAGTCATAGCGGCAGAAATTTGATTCCCCACTTTTACAACTCTAAGGAAGCATCCATTTCTGTTTTAGATGTCTATTGACACACTTACTGAGGCGGTCATTGCAAGCCTAGGGGAGAAGTCTGCTAATCCTACCTCCAAGGAGGAGGCAATGGGTGTTCTAAATCGAGCTCTTCAAGCCTCCCTAGATTCTTCTAATCCACCTCCTACTTCATCTCGTCGAGCTATCTTCAAGCACATCCTTTCTTCCCTTGTCCCCAACTTGGAAGATCGGACAGATACTGTGCGAGATGCTGCATACAGTACCCTCGCGTCTGCTCGCCGCTTTCTCGCTGATGAGGCTACCTATGCTCGAATCGCCGCGAAAGACATTGATGATTCAAAAAAGGCCCGAATCGATCAGGCCTATCAGAAGTTGTCAACGGTGGTTAAAAAAGTTGTCAGACCTACAAAACCTCCCCCGGCTGAGCCTCAAGAATTAGATGATCTTTCAGGAAAAGCTGCTCCTTCTAAAAAACCTCCAAATGCGACACCTTTGGTGGGTCCCTCTCAAACAAGGAAGTTGAAAACGGGCGCTAAAGGAGCCCCTCAATCACTTCCGGTAAACTCAAATTTCACCTCTGAGTTGCACATGTCCGATGATGAGGTTAGGGATATGCTCTTTAAATGGTCCATTCCTGAGCCAATAATCAATAATCTGACATCGACAAATTGGAAAGAGAGGCTTGAGTCGATCGATCGTATATATTCAGCAGTTTCCTCTGCGCCTCCAATTGATAACCCCGCGTTTACTCAATCTCTTATCAGATTTCTCCTCCGCCCTCCTGGGTTTAAAGAGACAAATGTTCAGGTTAAATGTCGCTTGCTTGAGACTCTGGCATCTCTGATGCGAAATTCCAAAGAAGCTTCTTTGTGCGAATCTCTGTTTGAGCATCTGTCGACGAGTTTTGTGGGAATGATATGCACACCGAAACTGATCGCTTCGTGCGAAGCGTGTTTCCAGGGTCTGGAACAGTGTTGTGGATTGGCTGTGCTTGGTGATGCTCTCCTGAGAATAGCTTCAACTGCAAAAGTGCCCAAATCGGCAGAGCATACTGTCCTCTGGCTTTCGAAGGCTCTTGAACGAGCGTCCAACTTCTGGTATGATATTTTGATTTGTTTCCGCTTTGTCCATTAGATTGATAGAACTCGTAAGAAATAGGTTTCTTTCAATGAATTGTTGACTAGATTCTAACTCAATTCATTTTATCAATGATCCATTTACATTCTAATGTAATGTGATATATTGCTTTAGATCTATATGAACTCTAGTGTTTTGAGCAATTTGCCTCTATCAAATTTATACCTAATGAATATTTTTATGGTCAATAGTTAATCTTCTAGCATTGTTTTTGAAGCCGTATGTCAAAATAGTTTCTTATGAATCGTTTTAGGTGTTAGTCTTGAACAAAAAGATGTGTTGATTTCAAAATTCCATTTAATTGGTAGGTGAGAATCAAAGGAAGATCCTGAGAAGTGAACGATTCTTCCATTTATGATATTTTGAGATTTAGTCCCAAGGGGGTTAATCCATTTAAGATACCATCTTTGTTGCTGCTAATTTTGAGACCTGGAATGACTGAATCTCCTTCCCAGGAGCACTTAATTACCAACACTAGTATATTCGGAGTTAGACGTGGGAAGGGAGGTTGGGTCCATGGAGTCCATTTGTCGTGGTCCCTGGGACGTGATGAGTTGTAAACAAAGCTGTAAATATTTTGCTGACACTAGAAGAAGTGGTTGTAAGTGCATAGACCGACTACCGCGGGAGTACGTGTAAGCTAATTTAGCTTCGAGCTTGTGAATGATTCAGCTGCAAACTTGTATAACTTCATTTTCTCCGGTTAATTTTTTTCGACTTCTATATTTCTCTTAAAAAATAAATCAGGTCTTAAAGCCAAACTTTAGAAGCCTTTAAAAAAACTCTGTACTTATATCTCTTCAGTAGCTAAGTCTAAAGTGGGTTTCCTCAATTTTATCTATTGGCTTTATTTGAATATTTTTCCGAGCCAATTTAAATTGTTCCGTGAATTTCTTGTTTCTTTCTACTTTTTTCTCCCTCTATGTTGGGTTTCGACACTATTCAATGTGGCTAGAAGTCCATAATTTCTCTCTCGATCATTTCTATAAATAGGTACACTAGAAAAGCAAATACAATTTGCATCTTTATTCTGGTTGTGTATTGATTTTAGTAAAATGCCTGAATTTCATCAGGCCAATGCCCTACCGGCCATTCACTAGCGTTTTCTTAAATCGCTTAGAGCGTTACAGTTCTTTGTGGTCTTTTTATCAGCCTAAAAATATACATTTGTATTAAACTCCAATCATATTTGTACTCCAAATCTTATTTTTTTATGGATAATTTAGCGCTCTTGAACATTTCAACGACTGGACATCCTTATCGAGTGTTTGCTTTCAATATTTTTCCCATTATCAAATTGTTGGAACTATTGTTGTGCGGGGAGGTGAATGCTCACAAATTTACCAGTTTGTTGTAGTTGGAGTAGCACGAAATGAAGTCACCAATTTAGGAGGCATCAACTTGTACGGAACTAATAAATCAGAATCTGATTAAAGAAACTACAAGTAGCTAATCAAAATAAACAACAGCAACGCTAAAAGGATGCAAAAGGCAAAAAGAGTCTTGTATTAAATTTCTGACGATGAGAAATCGAAAGCGTAGAAGAGGGAAACTTGCCTACGAATGTGTATGTGAGTAAACGTACAAAATATCGGTCTATATGGACCACTTGGATTAGGAAACGCTTGAGCTGAGTGTGGAGGAATAATTTTGACGGTCGATAAATTTGTGTTGGCATGACAAGTAGGGGTTTGGGCCATAAGAGCATAAAGATATCACTACAATTTCATGGATGAGAATTCCAAGTATTGTTGTGGAGAATATGTTTAAGTACTAATTTTGGAGGATTTGTTGAGTCTTCCGTCAACATACCTGGAGACCCTAATATCCCCTTTTCAACTTTTAGTATAAACTATCAGCAGACTATAAAGCGAATCAAGGAAGGTTTTCAGAACGGCTCAGGTCAGGTTCGACATGCCTACATAACTCTCTCCGGTGTTATTTTCTACTGCCTAACCCATGGAGGCAACAGCAATAATTATCCTCCAGTTGGAGCCTTCAAAGCCGAACTTGAAAACTCAGCCAATTCGGCGATTCTTAGACTCCTTCAAGAGGAATTTAAGAAACGAGAATGTGTGATGGCAAACGCCTATACGACACCGAGACTTGCCAACAAACGACAGCCCGTTTCTCCTCTACCATACGATCAGGAAACTCCCCCCAAAAATCCCAGAAGGTATTTATTAAACTATCACCTGCGAAAATGTAATTAGTAACAATTTTGTGATAGTCATTTTTGTGGTTTATAGGGTTACTACTGTGTTGTCTAGCCCTTCCGAGACACTACAGCAATCTCTGGCTCGTGAGAATCAGAAATCTCCACCAATTCGTGGAGGTGGGAGTTACACTCTTGAGAGCGAAAATTCACCTTTCGGATTGTCGACTACATTTTCCGCTGTATCGGTTCCACTCTTGACAGCGGATTTTAAGGCCAAGAAAACTCGGCTAGCTCAGCTGTCTACGGGGACATTGCATGTAAGAAATTATAATTCTACCTTTCATCTGTTGGGCTCTTAATCGTCTTTCTAAATGCAATTTTAATTGATTTCTTCCAAATTTAGGGATTTATTTTGTATAGAATTCTTGTTTTCATAAAATAAGCATTCCACGGAATACTTGAAGGTCGAAAACATTGGATTAAGCTTCCAAACAATGAGCCTTAAAGAGGTTGGTGGCCTTGGACCCTTCCATAGGTGAAAACATATCTGTTCAGTCGTAACCATTAGACCTACAGAGAGCATAAAACAGTCTATTTAATTTGGCGTACCCTTATTCCACCTTTTCATTGAAGCCATAGTTTACACTTATTTTGTGTAGACGCTTACACATGCGATCGTCTCTCCTTGGATGAAATTGTCAATGAGGGGGGGGGGTTTAATACTTGTGAAGTACTCAATATTTGTAAATTATTTTCTTTTAAGATGCCTTATTCAGCCTCCATTTCAGCTCAAGGAGGCAGCAATTAAATAGCCCCCCAACATCCCAGAAATTAAACCTTTATTTTCCGTCGGTCTTTCTTAGCCCTCACGCAAGCGTTTGGAATGCGACTTTCTCGACGCAGGAGTGCATGAGAACTTACGCCGTCTGCTCTCCTTTTGGGATTCGAATCCTGCCAAAATCAAAGAGATTCTTGGGCTTTTGACTCAACTTCTTCTCCATCCCACGCCATCTCGTAAGAGGGCCATGGACACTGGCCAACATCATCCCCTCTCGGACACTCATGCCAATATCGATTTGATTTTCCATTGGATGGCTGAGTCCTGTTTTTCAACTGACAAACTGGACTTAGATGTCGTTGCTCAGTGTGAGTCAGCAGAAGCTTTATTTATTTCAAATTTTTGTAAATACACCTTCCCATCCCCGTTTTTTTTCTATTTTTATTTGAGTAGACCTCGTTTGTTTAATTTTAACTCCAAATGCCTGTTTTCTTTGCCCTAGTTATTACTCATTGCTCAGCTTTTTTGGTCGCATGTGTGCACCGTACAGACGAGTTTTTGGTTTGATGACATTTTGTCCATCTCGGTTCCGAGTCTAAACAACCAAGTACGTTGCTACTAAATAATTAGAAGTAGGCTCCCAACTTCACACACCAGTACAAAGAGTGCGCCATTAAAGTCGTTCATTAGTAAAGTACCATTTGGCCATGTTTCCTGTGGAAATAGGCGGACATTAGGTATAGACCTATTCTTACTCAAGCAAGGGAAGTGAGTGCTGAATCAGTAATTAAGTTCATTGTCGTTCGCAAAGAGAGAGAGAGTGGTCTGTTACTCGGATTAAACTTGTGGAAAATATGTGAGCATCGGAAATCGCTTTCCTGGCTATTCTTGGATTGGAGTGATCCTTGCGAAGATTTCCTTCGCACATTGCTAGATTGTCTTTACGTTTTTCTTTTTGCAGCAATTGACTATCTGGATGAATTAATTTCCCGGCTTGCCAACGCTAAGATGACCCTGATGCCTATTGAAGTGCGTATCTTGTTACCAATACCACTGCTCGCCTCCCACGTGCTCGAACGATATTTCTGCCAATCAAAAGAGCATAGCAGTCGCCTGGCTAACCTCCTTCTCAATTTCTGTCATGTACTTCCAGCTAATGAGGTCTATACTACTGTTATGGATGCTATCAGTACTATCACAGAGACTATGATTCTCAATGAACTCTTCGTAGTTCTGAAGCTCCTATTCTCGCGATTTCAGAATCTTTTGGACCCTTCAGTTGCTGATATTAAGGCAATTGCTCAGTATGTAGGCTCTTCAGATAGGCAGGTGAATCGTTCTGCTCTGGAATGTCTGAAACTCGTTCGTGGAACCTACACGATTGAACAAATCTCAACAATGGCTGGAAACGTGAGTCATTTCTTACTATAAGTAGTTGATGACATATAAACTGGATGAAAATTTTTAACGTATTTTCGCATATCCAGTTTAACGATCAAAATGCAAATCGGGTTTCTAATGGATGAACTTATCTATTTGAAAATCTAAGCATTTTTGTCATAATTCCACACATTTCTTATGGACTTCTGACAGGTTAGTACGTAAGCCATCAACAAAGGTTAGAATGAATTGACCTTTGTACTACTTTTATTTATGAAAATGAAAAAAAATTTCCATTGGAAGGTATCTAAACATGGGACCAAAATGAGGGGGTGGGGTTGATAATAAAGCTTGGCTTCGGAAAGCTTTGATTCATTTAAATTTTTCAATATTCAGGTTCTGGCTCTACATTACTTCTTAATGCTCCAATTTCGACCTTCAGGCAGTGCCACTTTAATCGTTATTCTCCATATTCAAAGCTAATTATTTAATTAAATTTCGTTAATGGGGTTTTTTGTAGTATTTTGTGCTATTATTCTTCAGCCTCTATAATTTTCAATATTTATTTATATCAAAAAAGTCAGGCTTTATGATAGCTATCATTGGCTCTTTAGTTGAATTCGGACTTGGCAGAGTGGAGGAACATCAAAGTCAGAAAAGTCAAGAGGTTGTGGAACGGAAGAGTGATTCACATATGTAAGAGAGACTGGCAGACACAAAGGTAGAGAAAACGGTAAGGTAAGGTGAGTACTGTGAAAGTGGTCGAATATGACGTACAGTGGGGGCCATGGTAGTTTGAAGTTAAAAGTCTACTGCCAGTTAATAGACGTTTTTGCCGTATGTGTATACGTTGCCCGGGGTGTACCACAAGGGTGGTGTTCAATATAGACTAAAGTATAAAGAAGATGAAACTGTAACTCGAAGATCATTTTCTCCTCTCTGAACTAATGTATGAATTAGCGGTGTTTAATGTTTAATCAAAACATTAACTTATAAAATCACGTTTGTCTTATAAGCTACTTAAAATGGAATGGCGAATAATGAAGTAGATGTGAGAGTTAGTTATATTCAGATCCGCTTTCTATTGCGACTTTCCTCCAATTTATTCTTTTTTTATAGCTAACCGATAGAGACAGAGCATTTTTGGAAGATGCGTTGAACCAAGACGTCTCAGCACAGAGCTTCCACACTCCGATGAGACCTAAAGCAGTGCCGTATCCTGATAACACTCAAAATGCCTCTTACACAAATAATCCAAGCATTCTTGTGTGAGTTTTGGGGAATGCGATATATTCCAACTTTTTTCTACATTTTGTTTATTTGGTTTGATATCATTATTTTACTAGAACCTTGTTAATTTATCCTTCTCTTATGGTTATTGTCGTATTTTTTTTAAATTTCCCTCCCTTAAAATCTTGTAGGTCCATTTCCCGCAGTCAGATCCAAGAAGATGGTGAGAGTTTTCTGAAGACAGCAAGACAGTGGATTGTTGATGTGCTTTTGCAGGACGATAGAGCAAAGGAATGTGAAATGGTCACCTTCCTCATATCGAAACTCCTCTCAACTCCACTTCATGATGGAGAACCAAGTGCCCTCGATGATGCCTTCTTAGCTCTCTCTCATCTCGACTTTCTACACCATTGTTCGTACTCATTTTAGTCCGCTTATTTTAATTTTCAATAGTATGCAATTTTTAAACTCAACTCTCTAGTAAGTAGTGGTTTACCACTACTAAGTGTTAGATTTTGCCTTAAAGGGTATTTGGTTTGTGCTGAAATGAGCCATTTATATTTCCCATAAGCTATGAAGACTAGGAACTCAGTGATCGAATTTCTTTTCGCTGTTTATCATCTGTATGCATTTTCCCCACCACCCCTTATTTTTTTGCGGTCAAATGTAATCTGTTAGAAGGAACTTAGCTTTTTGCTATTCAATCCTTTAAAGCCCTTTAGGCCGCACTCTCCTCTTTCAAAATAATCTCCATTGGTACTAGACTCGTAACAGAAGCGGCGCTATTTCCGTTTGAAACATGTTCAATACGTCTATGTAGCCTTCGCCTGATACCGCCAAAGCTCATCACGGCGGGATCAGTCTACTGTGTGACTCACGTGAGTGCGGTTGGGTGCATTTTTTCAAAATATAAAGGGTTAATACTGGAAACATCCCAGTTAATGCTGAAAAGCTATTTTATGTTACCTGTAATCTCGTCTTTTCCTTCCCGTTTAATTTTCACAGTGTCCATGGCTAGGCCGTCTACTGGCATGTGGTCAATCCACCAGTACCTTATCGTTGCACTTTTAGTTGCGAGAAGTCAAACATGTGGAAAACGTTTGCCTTGCTCATGTCTATGTTTTTGGAACTTTAGTGAAGCTTCTATGTGCTTTTTTACCTAGCAACTGCTACTCGTGATCTGCTTCTGCCACAAGCACCAGAGCTATTTGAATCCTTAGGCATACAAATGGATCTCATTGCGTCTGGAAGGATTCCTCCATTCGCTTACTCCTCCGAGCGGGCTGGTCGTTTTGTTCGAGCAACCGTCGGTCTTGTTATCAATGTAAGTCTTACCTTCTCTCTACCTTTAAAGCCACTTTCCCCTTTTTTGCGCGCATGTTCGATCTTTCTTTTGCAAAATCGGGGTAATGAATTACATGCGTGGGGCTCGATCATCTGTAGACAAAAACAGTTACGTGCGGGTTTATTGAAGAAAGGGTGAGAGGTGCTCAAAAAGCGGAATAGTTAATTGTGTTACGAGTTTAGCATGGTCACGAAGGTATACAGGTTTCCTTTTCCTCTACAGTTTTATCGGAGTTTATGGGAGCTGGGTACAGGCAATCACCAGTCAGAATGACTGTTTATAAATGAACTAATCACTTTCCTCTTTTTTTCTACAAAAACTTTACCCTTGTATTTAGTTCTGAATCGCTATTTGTCTTCTAGATTTTCCGAGCGGGTTTTCTGACTCGCAATCTCACAGCAAACAGTCTCTTCTGTCTAATTGGTGGACTTCTGCATCTTCACAGTACTTTCAAGCGAATTCGGATTGGTGAATGGGAGTCTCTGATCCTCAAGAATTCTCTTCTTTTCCTGCTTTTGGACATGGATGTTGCGCAGTCTCTGGAAGGGGACATTTTCGACTCCCTCTCATTTATTCATGAAAAACTTGTTGCTGAGAGTATTACTACTTATATCCAGTAAGTAGGCTTGTTAAAACTGTACCCCTTCAGATCTAGGCTGTTATTTTTTACTGATAATGACTACCATGTCATGCTATTTTAAACCAACTTGTGCGTATTTAATTATACTGTTGTTTAGGAATTGGATTTTAATGCAGGCTTCAAGTTCGTGTGTTTTATCTTACTTATTTTACTTATTAAATTTCAAGAGGAGTTAATTAGTACAGGATGTTTTGAGGATACTAGTTGCATTGCATATTATAGTGTAATGAAATTTTTATTCGTGTAACTGTTATTATTATTATTATTATTTCGAATGGCAGGCTTTATGATATTTATCATTGGCCCTTAAACTTCGACTTTAGCTTCCCCCATGGGTGGGGGGGGGGGGGGGGGGGTACACATATAGCAGTTAATTAATAGCTGTTCATTAGTTGTCTTCCTGCTTCCCAGTATCTCTGGCTTTCCGTCGTTGTCTTTAGGGCTGGACACCGAATCAGGTGGGTCTTCTCCATTTCCTCTTGTAGGTTACATAGGGGGCATGTTGGATGAGTGTATACTCCTAATCTGTGAAGGTGTTTTGCCAGGCAATCGTGTCTGGTACGTAGTCTAAATTCAGCAACGGCTTCGATTCTTGGCCAGTCGGGTATGTCGGAGAGTGCCACTGTCCACTGTTTTTCCTTTGTTCGAGCTTTAAGTTCGTTTCACCTTGAAGTCTTGAATTCTTTCCTGATTAAAGTCTTCATTGCGTGGAAAGACATCGGCCGGTCTATGCCTTGCAAAATTGTTCGTGTAATTGTAAATTTCCTGATTATGGACTTACTTTTGCCCAAATAAACCGAATGAATATTCCTGATTCTTTATGCTAGGTGGCTTTTGTTTTTAATTTTTCAACGGCCATACCACGTGAGCATTATTTTCTGTTCAGGCGCTCGTTACTTAAAGATGTTTTCTCTGTCTTATGAAGGACATTCCGAGCTCTTCCTAATTTTATCCGGAATTCATTGATTTGTTGAGTTTTAGGATACGATAAGCTATCATTTCTAGAGATGCATGAACTTGATCTAGTCGATGTGTGATATTTATTCATTTATTTCAAATGGTAGGCTTTATGATAGCTATCATTGGCCCTTTAGTTGAATTCGGACTTGACAGAGGGGAAGAGCTTCAAAGTGGGTAAAAGTCGAGAGGTTGGTGAACAGAAGAGTGATACGCAACTATGAGAGAAAGAGGGGGAGAGTGAGATACAAAGGTAAAGAAAAAGATGAGGTGAAGTGAGTACTGTGGAAGTGATGGAATATAACATGCAATGGGATCATGGTAGTTTGAAGTCAGAAGTCAACTGCAGGTTTAAAAACTTTTTTTGCCGTATGTGTATACGTTGCCCAGGTTGCACCACGTGGAGGTAAGTCTATCGCGCACCCCGTCGAAATGAGATTTTGTTTGGCCTTTTTATACCTTTTCGTGAGCTATTGTTTGGTTGGAGTTCATTTTATGTTGCCTAAAAATTTTGCATTTTGATTTAAATGATAAACTGCATTAGCGAGAAGATATGGGGGCTGTTGTGGTCTGCCTTGTCCTCAATCTCACTTCGCGTGCACGCACAACTCCTGTGAGAGGCCAGTGAGAAAAAGAGAAAGACAATATGACTCAACTCTTTGTTTCCGTAGCGATAATGCAACTGTGTGAGTTCAACTCACTTGTTATTTCATTTTTTCTAAAGATTAATTGAGAAAGGATTTCGTACAGTTTCGCCCAGCCTAAAATGTTTCTGTATTGGCCCATACTCCTAGTCGGTTTTGGTTGTTCCAAATGGCAAACATTTGGTTTCGTCATATTGTTAGTAAAGTTTGAAGATTATTTTCATTTGCGAATTTATTCCATTTCTACCGGAGCTTCCTCTCCTTTTAATGGCGGGTCCAAACTTATACCATCGTAAGATTTTAGATACTGGGATATGGAGTTAGCGCCGTCATTATCTCAAACTTTGAAATCTACTGATGGTAGTGGAGTTTTTATTTGGCGATGAAATCGGGTGAAGCCGGTAGTCACTGGTTTGTGCCTGAGTAAAATTCACATGCATGTGCTAGCGATAAACCGCCTGAATGCCAAGAGGGTGAGGGGGGGGGGTTTGGTTGGATCATTTCCTAGGGGTAGAAATCTACTTGAAATTCGATAAGGGATCATGGCTCAACGCAGGTATGAAATATTTACTATGAGTGATCAAATCTAAACCCTTTGGGAGTAAAAAGCAAGGTGTATTTGAAGTGCGCTTTGCTGAAATGCCTTTTTATTTTCATTTCAGAGTCCTCACAAGCCTCATAAGCACTGTTTGGAATACTAACGAGGAATTGGAAAAATCCCCGGTAAATCGATCCTGGCTACTCAAAAACAATACCCTTCTGCATTTGTTTGATCTCACTGTGAAAGAGGTAGCAAAAAACAAAGGTATGTCTCCTGTCAGTTTCGTCCTGTAAGATCATTGGAATTCGGAGTGATGCTATTTCAGTTTATATATACGAATGATTATTTCGGAATTAAATTGACTCCGATTTGCCATCTAGCTTTTAAGCATACATTTTGGAGGCTTTTTTCCTCCCCTACGTTTCTCTCCATCAAATTTCCCCTTTTTTGCATTCTCGTTCGTTTTGTTGTCCAATTAATAGAAAAGGGATATTCTACCTAACTGTACTTATAATCGAATTTACACGCATAAGTTATGGTAGGAGAAAATCCAATCAACTTGTTTTCAAATTGTATATACTAAAAGAGTACCAATTCTTAAATATTTTTTTTATTTTCCTCAATCTAAGAGAGAACACAGGGAGGAAGGGAGGGGGGGGGGTTTGATTTGTGTTATAAGAATGCTTAGCTAAGTGAACCTACCACAGTCATACAAAGGTGAAATGGTATTGGTCGAAGTTTTCCGTCGTTGAATTTCCAAAAAAACCCCTTTGAGTTAGTGTTTGGGGATTCTTTAGTTTTGCTCATCTTATTCTTTACTGATACCTGTAAGCTCTCCCACAAATTGCTCCATTCTCTTTTACTTGGACCAGGGGAAATGAGATCTCTAGATTAAACGCACTAGTCATTGATGAAGATCTCGGGGATATCAATCACAAATCCATCCTCTTTCTGCTTAGTTCTCATTGCTCTAAAGGAAATTTTGTGATTAAAGAACAATCGCTGCCAATTCACTCACGCACTTGCCAATGGTATTTACCCGATAAGTAATTTGAATGACGCTTAGAATTCTTTGGCTCCTTTTAAATCCTGTAGAGTACCTGTCATTGAATTAAACTTCTCATCACTCAGTCTTTCAATAGGTTTTTCAAATAGAATCTTTGTGCAGGTTCTGTATGGCTCTTTGACAACATGGTCCTGGGATGATCGTTTTGGGAGGATTGTAATCATACTGGCATTAATCATTACTTGGCATTACTTCATTACTCATTTGAAGACAATTTTGCCTTCATTTCATGTGTAGATAAATTGAACACCACAGAAATTGTGAGTTGTTTGGAGGGCACCTTCTCTCGTCGGCCACAGCAATCGAATGATGAAGCGGGTGCCGCGTTAATCGCTTTCGCCCTGCAACGACTCTCCGTTTGATCAGGTAAGCTCCCGTTTTCGTCATCTAATCATTTGACTAGAAGAAGAAGAAGGCGGTCACTTCGGTGTGTGTGTGTTTTCATTAGACTGAATGCTTGTTTCCATGCTAAATTTTTACTTTCCTTGGAAATGGATTAGATACTTCCACTCAATCCTATTTTCTTGTGTAGTCTCTTGCATGTTAACACTTTTGTTTCAAACTGGAACTGGTTGGTATAATATGAAAACTAATGAAATTCTTCACTGGTGAGCTCCAATCTAAGTCAATTTTTCGTTCAATTGCCTTTAGAACTTACTTACAACTGAACTTGATCAGTCATGATAGTCAATAAAGATTTTCAACCTTCTTCTTTATCTAGCAATTAATCACCACCCATGACAATTAAGTTTCTTTTACAAGTTGTCACCATGGAATAGCTTACGAACACAAGAAATAACAAAACAGTTCAGTAAGGGGGGTAGAGTTGAAAGGGCGTAGTTTGGTAATGATTTCTGGAATCACTGAGTTATCCACTCCCTCCTAAGAAGTATACCGTGCTTCATAAAATTCAAGTGCGATTTTCGTGGTTTGATTCCTGACATTCGAGAAGAGTTTATGTCCGCGATATTTGGAACTTCTTGTTTTTTTTTCGATCGAAGAAGTGGTTTATGCCACTTTTATGCATTTTTTATCGTCCTATCATCACGACCTGGTATATGAAGAAAAGGTATTTCTAATTGTTAGTTGGTATTTATTTTATTAAATATACACCTCTGTCGAGCTTTATAATATTTCCTTGAATGAATGCATCGTTCATACTTCATTTATCATATATCAGGAGTTTTTATTCTCCTTTTCGTCTGCTTCTGTTTGCAGTCTTTCCTACGACGTCTTTATCGCATTCCAACTACTCAGCTAGATTTCCTTGGGGGGGGNGGGGGGGGGGGGGGGTCTGACTTATTCATATTCTAATTGGCGTCACCAGCTTAAATCTTCATATGCACATATAGGCTCGACTTCACAGCAATGTCAGTCTTTCAGCTTTCGCCACTCTTGTTGCACTCACAACCTGCCTCTGTTCTCTCACGTGTGGGAAAGTCGAAAATTCTTTTCTACTGTGGTGATCTTTTATGTCCTCTTAAATTGTTTCATTCTTTTTTATCTACCCTACGCAAACTCGGATTTGAAGTCGAGTAGTTGAGGTTCTCATTCCCCCCCCCCCCCCCCCNCCCCACCTTCCTTCAGATAGTTGTCTTCCTCTAGATCCTACTCTCTATTCGAATTGACCACTTCCTTTCCGTTTTTTGGAATAATTAGATCAGGAAGACAAACCTTTGCTCGAATTTATTTTCTTCGGTGTCGCTGTGACACAGAGTAACATTAGATTTGGCATTCGTTTAAGGTCGTCGTCGTTTCTCTCGCGGTGGCCTCTCTCTCTCTCAAATTGTTCTAACTTTTGCATCCTTCCTTTAATTACGTCCTCTAGTCATGTGACAATGCAATTGTCAATTTTTTTTGCCAACCAGCCTCAACATACTTCTTATTCAAATATTATTGTATTTTTGTTGGTGGTTAGATTTCTGACTTTTCGTTATTATTTTTATCTTCACGAATATTTCGAGTGAACTTGGTTAGAAAGAAAATAATTATATGTGATGAAATCCTACTTATAGATGTAGGTTTGGTAGAGAGGGGGAAACGTAACGTAGGTTAACTGATCTGTTGCCACCCCATCAAAGTTGATGAAAGTTTGAGAGTTGTGGAGAGCACTCTAATAGTATCTCTAATCACCTATTTTTTCCTATTTTCATGTAAAGAGCAAATTGGTTCTAGGTCCCGTTCTATTTTCTTTCATCGTTTGCGTTTATTGTAACCAAGGGATTGATTTCATTGTCTTGTGGCGTATTTTTCTCATATTCTTGGCGCTCACTAACTTTTCTGCAATGTATATATATATATATATATATATATATATATTGATTAGGCTACCCCCCCTCTCTCTCTCTCTCTATTTGTTAAATTTCGCCTCCTGAACGCGCAAGCCCTCGAATTGTTGGCATTAAAGGTTTCACGTCACTGCATCTCTTACTATTTGAGTGCATCCCGCCTAAGCTCGAGTTTTTCATCTCTCATTCTCTCCTAAGAGAGGTAGCGGTGGCACTTGAGTATTGGAGGATAATTATTCATCCTTGGGTCTTACCGCATACCACTAAGGTATGTGTATTTGTGTATTCCTTGAAGTGATTTATATTTGTGTGTGTGTGTGTGTGTGTGAGAGAGAGAGAGCTTGTGACAGTGGGTTGCTCTCTTTCTCTCCTTCCATCCTTTAAACTCACAGTTGTCAGGCTCGTTATTTTGAAGGCAGCGATGGTATTAGGAGAGTGATGGAGGAGGTGGAGGCCTGTGATTGTGACTCAGCATCACAGTGCGGCATAGGTATCAGATATCGCGCTCCTCTGTGCTCCTTATCTCTTTCTCACACACACACACACACGCCGACGTTGTGAAGTTTACTGCTTCCTCTGCGCTTCCGAGATATAAAGCAGGCGTGTTCCTTCAAATTCTTCTGTGTGTAGCCATCGGAGACGACAATCGTTTGAAGACTTTCCTTGACCGCCACTCTTGTTTTTAATTTCTGCCGATCATGAGAGTGAATAATAAACCATATGGATTCATATTGATTTGCGGGGGGGGGGGATGGTCAAGAGGGGACTTCTTTGCCAGCTAGATCCCGGTATTCTCTTACCTTGCTCATATAAGGCGAAAAATTGTACAGCTATTCTTCATTGAATCATACCTCTAAACGTACATAACTTGACCTTGTTCCTTTTTATTCTTTTGACAGGGAGAAGGCATCGCTTAGACCTCCCCCCCCCCCCCCCCCCCCCCACCCCCATATGAAAAACATAAGATTGGGACTGTTAGCTTGAAGGCACACAATTTTAAAAATAAGCATTAGTAAAAAACAAACGGCTAATCGTAGTGCTTCGGCCAATTTTCAATGTTTCACAACCATCGGTAACAGTTCGTAAAGGCGTATTGAGAATCGAAAGTAAAGCTTGCAGAAAAATGAAGTTCAAGGCAGATCGATTGTGGTATCGTCATGGCCAAAGCTATCAGAGGTGCCATTTGAAGGGAATTCGAGTGAAAACGTAAAGTGCGAAGCTGCCATTGTATTGAGTGTGTATATCCCGTAAATCTTGTCAATTCCTTCACTATCCTCAGATTCCTCCTTCCCCATCCGCGATTATCAATATGGACTATCAGTGCCAAATTTCCCATTACCAACCCAAGAAATCGCTGACCACTTCAAAGAACTCGTTCTGTTACTCTTGTTCTGGTGTCTTCAATTCAACTCCTGTTTCGTGGTTAAAGTCACCAACTAATATATTTCTAGACACTTGATTCCATGCCATACTCCTCACTCTCCGTATTCACTGTGGTTTTAAAACCCATATCTCACCTGTTCTCATCACTTAGAATCGCTCCTATTTCTGTCGAGTAATTTTGAGCTGAATTTATTGGCAGATTTTTTCTCTAAATTACTTGGTTAAGGAAACATTTGAGCAATTAATATTGCTTTAGGAGCTTTTAAATTTGATCCCTAGCATATTGTTCGAAATTGCATACGGTAAGAGACTTAAGAGAAGTTTACTTGACTAGGAAATGGCACTATTGTCAAGGGAATCCATTCTGACATCGAAACCTGTGTCAAGCAGATTCTGTACTGTTCCTGGAAGTGTCTCCAAATCTCTTCATTAACCTGTTGGCTTTTGTAGTGCTGACACGTCGATTAGTGCCTTTCTACACAGCACCCTTTTCGCACCATAATGGTCTATTTGGGCTAAGAACTGGAGCACGAGGAGTTGAGAGGCCTATGCACTGGTGAAGTTGCAAAAATTGGCTGTTTGGTTGCTCGTAGTTTCCATTGCAACTCCCATGTACATGTCGTAATATTTTCATAGTGTTGAGTGGGCATTGAGCAGTAACCCTTATCTCCTTAAGTTTTTAATGACCGATCGGAATCATCATGTTGCAAGTAATTCTCTCTCTTCTTATTCAAGTGGATACCAGTCATATATGAATGTAGAAGAGTTTCAAGGTTTAAATGATGAATAGTTGACGTGATACTATATCGTAAATTTATTTGAAACACCCTGTATTTGTCCTATTTATATAGCGATTCATTTTTTTTCTTCTATTTTAGGTATTATCGAAGCTAAAATTCTTCCATCTATATTTCAGGCCCTTCCCAGTGATCTAGTCTTCTTTGTCAATTTTAAATATATATATATCATCTATTATTTTAATAACACGCTTAAACATGTTTATCGGTGTGCTTTCTTCGCCTTGATATGTGTTATTGGAGTTCCTGTAGTTTTGAGTCTCTTGCTTTTCGGTAAAAGTTCTGTATTATTTTTGAAATTATGCCTAATTTTAGAATCTATCCATATGCGATGCATTGTCAAGGGCGCTTTTAACTATTACGATTGTTTAGTTTAAATTTTCTGTGTTAGGCATGGTAGTGTGCGGCTTTTACTCCTGGGGGGATCTAATTTTAGAGCACGATTTGTCGCTTTGGTGAGCCAAGAGGTAATCCTAGTTTTATGCCTTTTAAAGCGGGACCATTTCTCAAAATCCTGTTAAATATGTTCTAAGTTAAGTTCCTTAGCTATTGCAATAAGTGTAATTTTAATATCGATTTATTAGTACTCGTATTATCGACAAGATAGAAGGGGAAAGGGTGTGAAAGCGATACATTGAAATGATAACTAAGTAATTCTACTGTTCTAGTTTGTGCGCCCAAGTTTGCCTACGATATCGTCAGCAGTATTTCAATCACACCCCCCCCCCCCGCTGCCCTTGAATGAGCGATGCCATGTGATGCATAATGCGTGCATACGTCTAGGTGCTATGTGCTTCAACGAATGACCTGATTCCCTGTGTCCTCCTTTCAAGTAGCCCTACTCTCATACAGCAACTCGTCTGTTTTTAGTAGTAATAGCCATGTGTAATCAGTGAAACGAAGTGCTATTATTATTACTTTGAAGTTCAAGACTGTCCCGTGCTAGGAATTACCAACTGCATTAATTAGTCTGATTGATGGAAAGATAGTAGCTTTCTCGTGTTATCTTTCCCTTATTAGTATCTCATAAGTAATAATATTCGATGGATACTTCCATTACGAAATCCTCATTAATACTTGTACTCTTGTCTGGCATCTTCGGCTTAACTAGACGTAAATCAGGTTGATGATTGATGAAATTGTACAACGATAAACTGAACATTTTGGACATTTATGTCTGTGGACATTCAAATAATTTATTAAGTAGTCTGTCATCTACAAGCCAATAATTCGCAATGAACCAGAGTTTAATGCTAATTGGAGTTACCATTCCTTCTGGAAAACTGTAACTTTCCTCTTTAGAAACCCTTAACAATGAATGAGAGTTTATCTAATGTGTTAATTACCCTAGACCTGCGTTATGTTTCTCAATCTCAACTCGAAACGCTTTTCTAATCTCCAAGCTGAGCAGAGATGCATCACCTTGGAGCCACCACTGTGTCTACCTCTCTATTTGTCTTACTTAACTGGTGCGGATAGGCATTCCACACCCACTTGAGGTGAACCGCTTGATATTGAACCCGCGGCCTCCGGTTTTGGCAGAGGAGCACACTAGCCACTTTGCTATAGAGACACACTCGTAATCAAATAAAGCCTCGTATTCCCGTCTCTATCCCCCAGTTGCGCTCGATCCATTGTTGGCTTAAGGGAGCAACCACCAGGCACTGCTAAGTTTGAATTTTGTTGAGTCAATCACAATTGTTATGCTTTAATTATAGGAAGACAGGTTGGATTGGATTTCTAAAAAGTGTGGCTTGGAGAGGGAGTCGAATTAACAGTTGTGCAGACAGCAAGCTCCTGAATAATAATGATAATAATCACTTAGTCAGTCGGGTTAAATGAATAGAAAATGCACTACAGTAAACTCAGAAGCACACTTGGTATTTCTTTCTCTGTCAAGCCGCATTTGAACCAGCCGTCTCTATGGGAATTGGCACTTCTGCCTCACTGGATGTCACTCCGTTGGAAGTTGATGGCTCCTCCTCCTGCTGCTTAGCTATTGACTCTACCTGTCCATTTGGCAACGGTTGTGAGTGTTGTTGGGTGATGGCATCCAGGTAGTCCAAACATTCCGCCGAACTTAGCTTCACAATTATGTTCTTCTTAGCATCAGTTCCTGGATGAGTGACTTCAATATGTCTCACGAGATGGTCTTTCCGGTAATACTCTTTTTGGCACACGCCACAAACAAATGGTTTGAAACCAACGTGTCTAAGGGAATGTCTTTGAAGGTTAGAGCGTTGAGTAAACTGAGCACCACAGAAGTTGCATCGAAAGGACTTGTGTTGGGAATAGGTGTGCTCACAGAGTGAGTTGAGAGAAAGGAAGGCTAGTTTGCATTGATTGCAAATGAAGGACTTTCCATAACGTCGGCTTGAAGCTAAGGCGTCATCATTTTCACCTTGCTCCGCACCATCTGTGGAATGATCTTGGAGGTTAGCAGGAGGTTGGAAGGTTGTGGTAATCGGGGTGGAAGTTATTGTTCCTGTAATCGGTCTTGGAAGAATAGGTCTGGGAGTACTTGTAGTAACACTGTTTGCTGTTTTCGTTGATGAAATTGGGGAAATGATTATTTTATTCAAAGTAGAGATGCTAATATTTGGGAGGATTGGGACTTGATGTTTTGGCTCCAGTTGAGCGGCACTCGTTAAGGCGTTCATTAAGGCGGGAGTAATTGTTTCGTTAACATCCGATAAGGTGGTGGGAAGGACTAAATGCGGTTCCATTTCTGGAATTTTCGGAGGTGTCGATTCTTCTATTTGAGGACTTTGTGGGATCTTGCACGGTCGACAGAATCTTCGCTTCCTCCTTGAAACGGGTTGATTTGCCGGTCCTCCATTTTGGGCTGGTGTGTCACCACATTCAATTCCTGAATCATTCAGTGGTGAAGTGGCTGTCATTTCTGGAGATTTCGGTTCGCTTTTAGAGTTGCTGGGGTCTTCACTCGAATCCCGCTTAAAGCATCGATCCACAATTAGACTTCGATAGTTTTCCCCATCAACTTGATATGCTATAAGTGCCTGAAGACGAATTTCCTTCCTGAAGGACGGCACAAGAGTCTTGACCAAAAGCTGAGCCAATTCCATTTCGGTTGGTCCATTGCATTCAGTATTCCCGGACTCTGATGAGTTAGGATTGTCTAATTTAAATAAAAATCGAATTTTTAAATTTTGTCCTTCACACGAAACGAATATACATATATATATTAGTGATTAATCATGATTAATAGCTTAAAGCATACTGCCATAGATAGACAATTTAGCTACCTATCAGAAAACGAAATCACGAAAACCCATTTCACCACAAAACACAGCGGCCACATTACCACAAATGGAGCGCGCAAGCACATACGCACGCACCTAACGCATAGAAACGCGTCCATGAAAATCGATAATTACACGAGTGCGCACGAGAAAACTGTGAGTGCAATGCCTTGCACTCGCTTACTGTTCAGTTCCTCTTATAAACAATTCTGTGTCTATGTGCATGGCGTATGCGTGCAAATTAGCATCTAAACATGCACGCATGCAGTTGACCTTCGTTCCTTCGTATAGGCTCTCGGTATTTTGCTTCTCCATGGCTTAGCTAGATCACGTCTTTAAATAGATAGCCGTTCTCCTTTTTAGAGCCTATCCAGTTAGAACCGGCTTTTTGCGTGAAAAATTCGATATCGATTTCTAACAGATTATGATTTTCGATTGCAATTTTCGGGTTTCCTTTATATCAGAAGGTTAATTGGGTAAGATATGTGAAAACCCCGAGACAGTTTTACACAGTCCACATCACATAACCTAAAAAGGAAATGTGATGTAGACTTTATCCGACACCTTGCGTATGACTGGAGATAAGTTGCGCCTTTCGTCTGAAGTTAGGTTTAATCTAATAATCCCCGGAAAAAATGGACTAGCCAATGGGAAAGGTAAGCGAGACTTTTGGCCAAAGGGGAGAGATAAATATGATTGGTCGCTGCATTTGCCCGTATCTTTTCGCGGCGGACAAATAACTTCAGTCATTTTTCCTATTGGTTCAAGGCAAATTCACGACCAAAACATTTAATTACCGAAGTTTGACTGAATTCAAGATACCAATGCTATTTTGACATTATTTGTTGATATTTAAGCTATGAATCAAGAACGAAAAAACTGGCCTTAAAATGAAACGAGGGAAAATAGGATTTGGAACAAAACAATTTTTGAACCACAATTAAAAATAATAATGACCAAAAAACCCAACCCCCAAAAAGTTAGCAACTCTTAGATTTTTAACGTGCATGATTTTGCGGCTATGAAAGTTAAATCCAACAGTTTAAGGAAGTAGGTGGTAACCTGTAGGATATGCCAATATGATAAGATTATTGTGAAATCCAAACTCTTGGAAGACTACGGTATAGCTAATGTCCTTATCTATTATATTCCACAAATTGTCTAACCCCGAGAAGAAATGTGGATTTGTAATTCTAATCGAAATTCGCTTTACGCTTAACCTATTCTTTGTGTTAGTAGAAAACTACTCGACGTTTCATTAAGTTTGAACATTCTAACTCCGCAAATCTGTCATCACTACGTGGCTCTGTGTTTGAAAATTAAAAGCTGAAATCTCAAATGGAATTCAGAAAAGAACATAGAGTTGAACCTTGTAAACAATTAACTTAAAGACTTAAATTTCGACCTTTTAAGGTATATTTAAATAACTTTAAGTACAACTGAGTGTACCCCTTTGTCTCAACTGATAATAAACGCGAGGAGAAAATCGATATTTCCGTACTTGTAATGAGCAAAAGTTCATCCGACCGGAAATATAAGTAAAATGCTCTTGATGTGTTAAAACCCCGGGTGTTCCTTTCATTTCATAAAGAAATTATCAGAAGGCCAGTAATGCGCATGTGATTTTAATGAGATTTCAACTTTTACGAGCTACATAGGAATGTTTATTTTTAATGAACTTCACAGTGTGCTGCTAGTAGTCGCTATGGCGGCCAATGAAATTGCGGCCCTTAAACTTCACCTCTCTCTTGTTTGCACTTCTCAAATCATTCCTTGCTTGACCTTATACTCCGTGTGGTTTCTCCGACGACTTACAACTCACAGACGCATTTCACGCGTGTGTAAGCAGGAAAATAGGCACCACAAAATACTCACACGCTTGGTGGGTTTAAAGCCTTCAGAATGTCTGCCGGGTCTGAAGAGGTGAGTCTGACACAAATACAGGAATTAGTATACTTCTTGAAGAGAGACCTCCTTTAAAATCAATGATTTGTAAATCTCTTTGATTGTCACAATGGAGACGTGCCAGCATACAGAAACATGCGCGCACAAATTGCGCTATTCCCCACCCCATATATCGAAACCTCTGTTTCACCATCGCTCCTCTGTCAAATTATTTGAGAAGAACTCCTACTCTCATTTATTGATTCGTTGCAATGGCAGCGCACCTGTACGCATTGTTTCTTAAAAAAAGCGCTACTCACTGGAGGCAGAATAAACTGATTAATGGGGAGATGAATTTTCCTAAAAAAATGCTTCTTTCTTGTGAGCACCAATCGATAATAGCCCTGCGCTCTTGAGCACTCTTCGGATAACTGACTGACTTGTACTTGGGTCTAAATTCATCAAACGTTCTGATATAAATTAATGTCTGAAGGAGCCCATTGACTTTCCAAATTACGAAAACACGTGCCTATTAATCTAACTAACATTGATTAACGGTTTCTTATAAATACTGAATGGTGCCAGTTCACAATTCTTGAGAAGATAAAGTTGATTAAATGGGGGAAGAGAGAGAGAGAGAGTAAGGAAAACTACTGATTAACACTCACCACTGGTGGACATTGAAATACGTTGAGCAGTAATTGGGGAGTGATCCAGGTTAGACGAGAAATGACAGAAAGCAAAGTGTAGAGAGAGAGAGAGAGAGGATGCTAGAGTTCTTCGACGTATTATGCACCGCTGGCCGTGTGATTGGCTTGGATTGCGGGCTCACCAATCAGGATCTTGCACCATTTCGCACACACGCACCTCAGTGCTCTTATTGGTTACTCCCGGTATGAGGTCTGCCCATCACCACGCGCACACAATCGCACGCCTGTCCAGCCAATCAGAGGCGCTACCCATCGCGCACGTCTGCTAATGACCTTGAAGATACAACAACATGCTACACGTATACGCGCGTAGTACCCACGCACCAGTAAGCCAACCTCCCTTAAGGCACAGCCTCTATTATGCCGCCTCTTTCACCTAAGTCTAGTCTCTCCTATTTTGAACCCTCCCCCCTTGTCACTATGTCATTTCCCTTATTACTCAAGCATACGGAATCGATAAAAAGGTCTTATCTATTTTTGGCAGGGATATTAACTATTTTTTCTAAAACATACCACTGAAACTCGCAATGAATCTCGGTCCACTTGTTCAAGCGCCATTGGTTAGCACAATTTCATTTAAGACACCCTGTGCCATATCACTTGCCATAATTATGGGGCGGTAAAGAGGAATTCAAATTTAGCTTTCCATCACTAATTGATCACCAATAGTCACATAAAGAATGGGGCAAATGTCTGCTTTCTGTATTTGCAATTTGGAAATCCATCACCGACATGATTATTTACCATCAAGCTGCTATCAAGGATAGGTTAATGGGAAAAATGAAACCGTGAACAAATGACCTTCATAGATATGAATTTGTCGCTTATTTTATTGAGCCCCACCTGTTTTCCTATTGGTTAGGCCATGCTAAACGATATTCATTCTCTCACTGTAGCGTCCTCTTTTTATGACGTGATAATTTTTCCACATGTGCCTAAGCTTTCCTTTATAAATTCTGACCTATATATGTATATATATTGCTAATAAATGTCGGAATCCTAGTAAAATAGGCATCAGGATGTGTCGCTTTTCAAAACTGGGGTCGTAACTTAGGTAGCTCGGATGGCTTTATTACTTATATTAAATAATTCTAATTGAAGAAAATTAAGAGCAAAATAAGTTTTAACACATCATTTTTTTTCCTAAAACAACTTCATTATAGCCCTTTTTATCAGATAGGCACGATAAATAACACCTACCTTTCAAGTACATATTTTGGGCACTTTATTTCAATACGATAGTGAGTATTTTTAGAACAAAAAAAACACTATTTACGAGACCTATTGGCTGAACCAAGGTAAGTATTTTTTTCCTGGCCAATAGAATTGTTGAAGCTTCCCATGTAATAGATTAATTAATTTATTAGGAAAGCAGCAAATATCTCCCCCCACCCCCCGCCGCCACACTTACGCGATAATCTTATGCAAGAAAGCAAGAATGGGATCTCCCTAATGGGTTGTGCTTTTTTGTGAGAATTCACTTTATGCTGGTGGCGGTGACTCGATAGCATATCGCTTACCTTCTCACATGAGCCGCCTTAAATAGGGCCTACACCAATCATTGGATTGGCGCATCAACCACTCACCAAAAGCCAATGCCCACAAGGTCCTTCAAGGCATCTAAGCTCCCGACAAATAATGGATGAAAGGTTAAACGATTATCTATCTATCTATTCACAACAGGGTACGCAACAGCGGTTAACGTGCCAGTACGCAAGTTCCGATAGTATGTATTCGATGATAACCGGTGCATTCCATAGAGATTAATTTTTGGAACTTGTTTGAACGGATTTCGACACCAAGATATGAATATATGCGTGTAAAGGTAAGTGGTATTGCCTTGAATGCAGGAATTTTAATTGGCAATCAATACTCAGATGATTGCATTTATCTTATCTTCTGCTTATGAGCTTTAAGATCTCTTTTTTGCATTGACCTGGAAATGAATAAGACCATGGAGACCAGACGGGCGCAGAAAGAGAATATTTTGACACCTATAGATGCACAGCGATGATTATGAAAGCGGCTCGAAAAACATCCCGCCTTTTAAAGCAAATTTACGAAATGTACAAATGGTTGCGTTACCATATCACCATCCCTCATATCTGAAATTTGTGGCCTTGCTGACCTGCTACTAGAGATTGGTTGTTTTCACGTGCCGTTTTTTTCTAAAGACACTTCCTTAGAAGGCCTCACTATTACTGAAGATGAGTTACGTAAGTGGCTGGGTTAACATATAATAAAACCCACTTTTGCTAACTGGAGAATTCGTGGTGGAACTACGCTTCGAGCCCTCGAGAAGACAATGTAAGAATCGAAGTCTTTCTGTGTCCTTCAATATAATCCTGAATGTATATTGGGAAAAAATTGAGGAGTTATCACATTTCCGTTGCAAGTTTTTATTTTCTCAAAGTGTCCTCACTCGTGTGAATCAACTCTGTTTGGTGACTGCGCGAGAACCGCCATGATCGAATGTTGAAATACAGAATTCGCGGAGTGGAATGCAATAGTTCGATTTAATCATTCTTTAGATTAATTCTAGCGTGATGTGAATTTAAGTGACATTATCAAATTAGAAAACTTGCGATTTCGACTATCATCCAGTATGTCCAAACCCGTCTCCAGAGCACACTGTAATTAACCATTGCCGATGTTTCAACAAACTCCCACACCCCGAGTAACCCGAAGTTCAGTGTTAGAAGGCATTGCTTAAATAAAGCGTTGTTAATTACATTTTTTAAACATTATAATGAATGTGATGGTGTACATTTATTGTTTTCAAAAAACTCTAACTTTTCCTGATCTTTTTTTGGAAATCAAAATATCCTGTTTTTACGATAGGACTGCAGGGTGTACGATAGACTTACCTCCACGTGGTGCACCTTGGACAACGTATACGCATGCGGCAAAAAAGTCTATAAATCGGTAGCTGACTTCTGAGTTCAAGTTATCATGACCCCACTGCGTGTCATATTCCACCACTTTCGCAGTACTCATCTCACCTTACATCTACCTTTGTGCCTGCCTCTTTTACATCTTTAAAACACTCTTCTGTTCCCCCCCCCCCTCTCGATTTTTTTCGATTTGATGTTCCTCTCCCTCTGTGAAACCTGAAGTCAGCCTAAGGACTAATGATAACTATCATAAAGCCTGCCATTTTATATAAACGATAGGACAGCAAAATTACATCAAATATCGTCATTTAAGATTCTATAGCCTCAATATGGGGATCAGCTAACTCATTCAACTGATTAAATGCACTAAACAAAAGTTTCGCATCTTAAATGGTCAATAAAAGTAGCCATTCGTTATGGATGGTCAAGGTGCCTTGCCTCTTCCCTCATAACTTGAAGCAAATATA
>UZAE01012255.1:0-50174 GCA_900617975.1 Rodentolepis nana
AAAGATTAAATTATAAAAATAGGAAGAATCTGAACCCATTCTCCAAAAGCTGTAAACTTGACTAGATTGATCTTCAAAGTCCTTTATATAAGTGCAAAACACTCAAAGCCCAGAGTTGCTGGTTTTACCGCAGAATGCAGAAGCACTAACCTTATTGATAGCTGATTGGGCACCATCAACAGCCCACCAAACCAATGGAGATCCACTTTGCAGAATGGCTTGTTGGAAGAGATTGCTCGAAATGGGCGAGAAAAGATGCAAAGAAGCACTGATTGCGCCAGCCCCGTGACCGAAGAGTGTTATTCTACAAGTAATAAAAAGATATTATTACTCATTGAATACACACGTGGATTACCCTATTCTAAGTTGGAACGAGTGAGTTTTGGGACAAAAATTACTTCTTTTTGTAGAACGCTTCGTCGGCTACGACAATTTAACGTTATAAGTGATGAGAAATGAAATAGAATACGCACGATATATCCAAGAGCTTCTATAAGCTCCATTTCGCATGATTCGGATCGCTGGCAAACTGTGTATAATAGACCACAAATAAAGTAATTATCTCCACACCTTTTGCTTAACCCCACAGCCAATCTTCACCAGTAAATCCAATTCTCGTTATTAAATTTAGTTTCTTAAAGAATAGTCTTCCTTTCACTACCTTTTTCGCAGAGGTCGGCAGGGTTTTCGGTTACATTAAATTGAAAATTGAAGGCGAACAGAAATGTTGTACTTTTAGTCACTTGCAGTACAATGAACTCGCGCAATTATCAACCCAACAATCTCTTCGCCTTGCCAGTTAAAGAAATAGAGTAAGATGCAGGGAAATTTCTGCGTCTTGCCCGAGTTGGAATTCCAAAAACATTTCTAGCTTTTAATTATTGTGCAGATATTTCACTACCGCCAAGCTGTTATCCCTTTTTGGTGTTCGCGAATGATTTATTTTGGCCAATTTTAAATATTTACCTATTGGGTTTACAGACCTATCTCTGGTTTTGGCCCACCGCATACTGTCTTTCCTTCAGTTCTGTCTACGGCTTACTTTTCTTCCTTTAAGTAAATTCTCTATTCGTTCATTTAGCTTTTTCAGCACATTGAAATTTTGTTTTACAATTGCGCGCTTTTTTCCATTTACTCACACTAAGAGGGACTAATTTATGTCAGCCAAAAAACTAGTGATCATGCAGGAATCTCTGTCTTCCTCCCATCCTGTTTACCTTGATGAAGATCATGCAAGTATAGAGCGGAAATAGGTCAAATTTGTCAATAGATGGCTTTTAAACAAACTCAACTATT
The DNA here is from genome assembly GCA_900617975.1 of Rodentolepis nana. Lineage (NCBI taxonomy): Eukaryota > Metazoa > Platyhelminthes > Cestoda > Cyclophyllidea > Hymenolepididae > Rodentolepis > Rodentolepis nana. The sequence goes on from UZAE01012255.1 coordinate 1,297, forward strand.
GTTTACTGAATTATGTAAATAAGCTTTCCAAAATCGTTAAAGAAAGTTCTAGCAGACATTTGCATCGATTTCTAAGTAGTTTTAATGAGAAATTTTCACCCCTTCTCACCACCCTTCTCCCTTCTGTCCAAGGCTAACCAATGCAGCTAATTTTTCATATGGCTGGGCTGGGTGTGCTTCTGTGAACATTGACAGCTGAAATGGTGGATGTGCGCATTGACCAATTCTTACCGCAACTGTCATCCGGGAGCGTAGAAAGATAAATATGTCATTTTTCTCTTTCTAAGCTATAGTAGGATAAATGAGCAAGAAGATGCCAATGTGTCTCTTAATACCAACGTCAAGGTTGGCTATAGTAATAAACTATGTCGGTTGTAAATAGCAAAAGTCACCTTTTCCAAAGAAGTTACATTATTAATATCTTATCCTAAGCACTCACTGTTTTGGATTGCCTCCAAAGTAAACGATGTTTCGACGGATCCATTGAAGTGCTTCAACTTGGTCAAGGAGACCTTGGTTTCCAGGTGCCCCAGGCGTTCCTAGTGAGAGAAACCCAAGCGGTCCCAATCGATATTGGATACTCACCACAATGACACCATGCTGAACAAGTGAAAAGAGGATTTAGCAGGTCTTTTAATAAGCCATTTGAGCTATTCTATTTTCAAATTGATTCTAAATGATTCGTTGGTCGAAATAGTCTTTAACAATGAAGGTTTAAGACAAAAGAGGGCGGGGGGGGGGTAGAATGAACGGGGATATGAGGCTAAAAGTATAAGGTAGGCTAAAGGAGCACCAGAAAAAAAGAGTGAGTGAAATGTAGCCGTCAAACTCCTACGCTACTTCCATCTCCGTTGTTAATGACAGCTCGAGCCAGAGCTCTAAATCGATCCAATGCATACTTCCTTCGTGGCAAGAGAGGCTGTTAGCGTAGTTAGATTTTAAATCCATAGAGGTGACATGTTTGAGGGCTTAACATTATTATTTTACACCTCTCTTTAAGCATAAACGGGTGGCTAGAAAAATGACGGTCAGCACGCTCTGTGGAAAAATTGTTATATTCTTATTATATTATGATATTGATATTAATACTCTGTAAGAAAGCACATGCCTGTTCTGAAGCATATTTAAAAAACGAGAGCACAAAAGAATGTCTAAGCTCAGCTGCATTTCAATTGGTCAATTTAACCAAATCTAAACGTACTTTCATACGTCAAAAAAGTCTATTAACTGGCAGTTGACTTTTCACTTCGAACTACCATGACCCGACTGTATATTATATTCGACTACATTCACAGTGCTCACCTCACCCTTTTCCCATCTTTGTGTCTATCTCTTTTTCATCTTTGAATCACTCTTCTGTTCCCCTCTCCACTTTTCTCACTTTGAAACCCTAAGTCAGCTAAACCCACCGTTTGAAATATATATATATATATATATATATACTCTTAGAAAGCACTTGCCTGATTTAAAGCATATTTGAAAAAATGATATCATAAAAGAATGTCTAAGTTCAGCTACATTTCAATTGGTCAATTTAACCTAATCTAAATCCAATATCTCCACTGTGGGGCTCGATGTCGTTTATGCGATATGGAAATTAGGTCAGAACACAAAGACTGAAACCATCCGTTTCTTTACTGAAATAAACAGTATTTCGTTTATAGATACTTGTCAACACACTGGTCAATGCTCCTTTGACTTCTTGTTATATTGGCATTCATAATTTTAAGCTTAATTTTATTCATCAGACGCATATTCCCTTCTAGTTCGTTGGTCGTTGACAGAGAGCCACCAAATTCCTGCAAAGTTTCAAATTTTAAGCATATCAGTTATATTTCGGTTTTTTTAGCTCACAGTGTAAATAAAGTTAACATGCGTTGGATCAATTATATCAGTACTGTAGATCCCTCACCTAGGAAATCATTCTCAAATGAGAGCAGTCATAAGGTAAACACAAAAATTCCTTTTGCCTTTTTCGTATAAGGCTATAAAAAGTCTTAAAAAGAAGATTGTGTGAATTGTGGTATGTTCGGATTCTATTCTGAGTAACATTAGAAAGGCTATAATCCTCTCCTCTTACCTCGCTGGCTAAAGTTTCTCCATTGTATATCTCCAGACTAGCAGAACCTGACACGAAGTTGCCTCCGTGTATCCAGACCATGACCGGGCAGCCATTAAGTTTCTGGAAATTGGGCATGGCATTTTTGCTTCTACGTTTTCGACTTGTCCATATATCCTCATCCACCTGATTTCTGGTTCCATCGATCGCATTTGTCCAGATGTTGAGGTAGAGGCAATCTTCACTCATTTCTGTCGTATTTAACCAGACTCGCGTCATTGGATCGTTTTGCTGCCCTGAAATTTTGTATTAAGTAGCACCACTGTTATAAAATCAAGAAACACTAGAACAAGGCTCCCGTGAATACTACAAAAAGTCCATTATATTGTTTTTAATATAAGAAGTACGAATGAAAATTAAGCCTATCCACTACATTAAGTGTAAAAATACAACGATTACTGCTCCAGATGGAGAATTTTTTTGCTTTTAGCACTGATATAATCTAATTCAACGCTCCTTTCTTTCCCAATAATACCTACACCAATCTGTCCGACAAATATTGCGAACACGTTGCACCATTTGACAAAACAGACTCAAAAATCATGGTAGGTTTGGAGGAAATTAAGGTATCGGTTTTAAAATGACGCCATTTTGTAGATTTATTGAAGTTTTCTTCCAATTAAACGGCTGAGAAACAGTAGGTTGGTTTACAGATTTGCAGACTGTTTGCCAATAACTTGAATTCGTCTCTAAACCTCTCTGACGTCCGTTTGTCATTTACTTATTAATGCTGCCAAGGTCCTATCCCCATGCCCTCATTGCTATTTCTGCTAAAATACCTAACAGGTTTCACGTTACCCATATCTCCTTATGCATCAACGGCTTATTCACTTTACATTTATTGTGTGCGCAGTATGTTTCAAGAACTTTTATCAAATATCAGAGACGGTTTCTATCTAAAATCTTCCTTCGAAATTTTTGATTAGAAAGAAATTTCTTATCCACTTCCAAACGGCCTTTCTTACCAAGCTAAATCCAACATTCCGATAAAATAAGTCCACTTCGCTTATGTATAAGAACCAAGCACCACGTTTTATTAGTGAATACAAAGGAAGGCATTTATTCGGGTTTCTATGTGATTTTATTCTGTAAATCTTCTCGTAATTACCCACTTAATCATCAATGCAACATTATATTTATATTTGCAAGCTCTCAATAGTTAAAATAGGCACTTTCTATTTTCATTTCTTGATAATGTTTTTGAATTTATTAATTAAAAATGTCAGATCGTCAAATTATAAAGCAAGTATCATTTAAAATAAAATCTAAATGTCCCCCACAGGTAGTATATGGATAATAGAAGACACTTTTATCTCAGATATTAATCAATCAAAAATTCGCACCCATCGATTTGTTTTAGATAATCAACAGTCTAATATTTTCTTAATTATAATGAGGAAACCAGATGAATCATTAGACGACAAGAAGATAATCAATATCTCCCACTCCTTCCTTCCCTCGTGATAAGCAGACGCGGCCGTACATTTAAACCTTGAGTATGCGCGCTTCAATAAGCTGTATTTTGATTGGTCAATTAAGCGGAACGATCTCGTCAGATGAAGAACTCAGGATGGGTCTACCGATAAGACGCGTTTTGGCAAATGGTTAGGAAGTTGCTTTTCCACAGGAAATTATAATGGCCATTGAGGTCTTTTATAACTTCAAGAAATACTCGGGCAAATTGAGACCATAAAATGGCTAAGTAATGGTACGATTCAAACCAGACTTAAAAGAAATAAAACTATTTATTCTGGTCTTTATTTTTATGTTTATAGAGTTTAAAATCCTCAAAATGGGCTCAGTAAAATTGACGTATTGCGGTAAAGCAATAAAGACAGAATAATTTATTCCTTCAAATACTTGAAGGAGTTCGAAGTCAAATTAGATTTCTTTCACGTTAAAATATTCGAGATCAAGCTTGCACATTGGGAAGCAGCAGATGGTACTTCGTTAAAAGAATAATCAAAATTTCGTTATGAGAATAGATACGAAATAGTGCCGAAAGTAAGTATTTGAATATATCAAAAAACCTTGAAGGATTGGAATAGCTCTTTAAAAATATTAAGTGTCTGAGTTATATCTCTGTTAACGTTAGATTTGTCGAGAAAATGCCATTCAATATAACTTTAAACTTGAAAATGCAGGTGGAAATATAGAAATGTTATAATAAGGCTAATTATTTAACTTTGGTTTACGAAAATTGGGTTGATTCTAAGTAATACTTTCGTACCCAAGAGTGGCATCTTTCATTTCATTTACCCAAAAAAGGACAAAAATTAAAAACCTTACATTTTTCTGGAGGTGGTTGGATGCAAGTAGGAGCCGGTTTTATTGCATCCCTTACCCCCTTCCAGGGTTTCGAGGGTAATGGCGGTCTAAATCTCAAGTCAGCTACTGGAGGAGTTGCAAAAGGTACTCCTAAAAATGTAATAATAGGCTTCTCTAGAACTGTCGATGCAAAGCCCCTAAGTGTGCCATCTGTAGTCTTAACATATACAGCTTGAAGAGCCAACGAAGTTAAAAAGCATTCAGAAAGAAATAATCCAAAGCAGGCAAACCAGCGCCATGGACGCAGCATCACAAGACCGACCAGCATCCCTACCTACTCATGCATCTTCTGCTCGAAGAAACAGCATCCAATCAAAATTATATGCCCATATCCTATAAATCACTCAAAATAGAATATTAATTCATAATTTTTAAAAATTAAAAATTAATTTTAGTATTAGAAATAAGGCATTCCGAAGGAATTATAAATTGGTTGTTTTAGAGTATTAATTAATTTGCACCAATTTCGTTTTCTCACGATGGTGAGTACGCGTTCTGTTTGATCAATTGATTTTTTAGAGACCGATATGTCTTCGTGGCCACGAACGTCCAATTACTCAAATAATTTATAACAAGGATGGTGATCTTATCTTTACTGCCGCCAAAAATGAAATACTAAATGTCTGGTTTAGCCAAAACGGTGAAAGATTGGGTTCTTTTAACGGCCATGATGGCGTAGTATGGAGTATTGATGTTGATTGGACTTCTACTCGACTAATATCTGGTTCTGGTGATTATACGATGAAGCTTTGGGATGTTTCTAATGGTTTGTTTTGTTATTTTATGATATTTTTGCCTAGGCAAGAAAATTAATGACTTATCCCTGGAGGCATCGGTTCGTGTTTGTAAGTTCTCATACTCTGGAAATCTCATCTTGTTCGCTGTTGAACCATTTAAAAATGCCAATGGTGAAATTAGAGTCATTGATACGCGTGAGAAGAATCAGGTGTGTATCCCTCTATTGTCTAAATATTTCATTTTCGTAATAGATGAATGGTAGCAAATCCCTCTTTAATCTTCCGGGCACCGAAAGAAGGCGGATCGTTGCTGGTATTTGGGGTGATTTGGAAGACAATTTTATCGTTGGAAAGGATAACGGAATTCTCGAAGTTATCGAACTGAGAAAGGAAGGGTCTGTTAAGAAGATTGAAGCACATAAAAAGAATATCACTGATATTCAAAAGCATGTTGATGGAACAATGTTCCTTACTGCTTCGAAAGACCACACGGCCAAGGTTAGTTTCATTCCTTATTTTGTGACTTTGTCGTATAATTAATGAGTTTATTGATCACCATTAGCTCTTTGGTATCTACGATTTCGATTGTGTTCGAACCTACACGGGTGAACGTCCTGTAAATTCAGCCGCGATGTCTCCGAATCGACCTCACGTACGTTTGCAATCGAATTATCTTATTTTAACTCGCATTTTATTTTCTGTCAATTAAATGACGGATCATTTTTTGAATCAGTCAACATTAAGTCCGTTTAGAAATATAGGGGAGATAAGTAGTAGGACGTTGGGTCAGAGGCGAATGTATCAAAGCAGTCTTTCACTTTTGTGATTTGATGACTTTTGACCTTGTTTTGATTATTGTATTATTATATTGAATGGAATGTTCAGTGCTTTTAGTAATGGTCGGCTATGGTTTTTCCTTTCGTATTTTTGCCTAAGGTTGAGACTACAGAATGACTTTACACGATATCAGTTTCTTTTAATGATTTTAGCATTAGAAGGTGCTGATTTGCGCTTTGTGTATCGGTTAATTTTAATCAAGAATTATTTATTTGCATTATTGCGTAATTGACCATTATGAAAATTTTCCTCACTATTTTGGTATTAATGCATAACTCACTTTTAGTTCCAAATGGTTTTACTTCGCAGTTATGGGTATCATTGAATTGTTGATTAAATTCGATAGAGTATTTGCAATGTCTTGTTTTGCTTATTCGCGCATGTGTTTTGTGGTTTTACAAGCATTTTTCACTCGTTGTATTAGTATTCATGCTCAATACTATCTGTTTAGTGTAAGCGTAGATACGTATAAACTTCTAGATATTACCATGCTTATGTCAATATGATCAAGATTTACGCCGACTAGTATATATATATATATATATATTATTTATATTTATTTATTATTTAACCGCGAAATTAAATAGTTTTTATCGATTTTTTTAATTAGGTCCTTCTCGGAGGTGGCCAAGAAGCGGATGAAGTCACAACTACTGCGGGGGCAGCTGGAAAGTTTGACGCTAAATTCTTCCACATGATCTACGGTGAGGAGTTTGGAACCGTCAAAGGTCATTTCGGGCCCATTAACTCTGTTGCCTTCAATCCCGATGGTAGTGGGTAAGTCTCGTTTACAAAATAACTTCTAATTACATTACTTGGGCTATATTAAAATTGTCAATCTTTGCAGATTTGCAACTGGTGGTGAGGATGGTTACGTTCGTCTGCATAAATTCGATCCTGATTATGATGAAGTTGAACAACGCCTCTTCACCATCCCTTCGGTGGCTGTTAAAGCTTAATCTGTGGTGTGAAATATAACAATATCTTGTATTTTTTGGTATCTTCATATCTACACATTTTGAATAAGTGAATGGTTAGAGGTCTGGAGTTGTTTGTTTTTTTTTCATTTTGAAGAAAGTATTCTGTGAAAATGGAATCCAAACTAGAAATAAGTAACAAATCGATCAGTCGAGTACGCGGTAGTGTTGAGTTTTGAGGCCCAAACCGCTAATTTAAGAAGTCTCAATGGGAAGGTTTACTATTAGCAAATGGTAGTTCAAAATAACTACTGAAATGTTGCGTACAATAGTCAAAATATATCAGTGTCGGTAGGCTCTGGGTACCCTAAACACAGAAGCCCAGTCGGCGGAGAGTTAAATTTTACTTTCGAAAACGTAGCAACTGACTATCCTCGAGGGCAGAGGTTGTTTTTTTTCGATGCCTATTGGTGCACATCTACACATCAGAATATTCAACAAGATTTGATTAACTTTGGCTAATAGGGTGTGTGCGATAGACTTACCTCCACGTGGTGCACCCTGGACAACGTGTACTCATACGGCGAAAAAGTCTATCACTCGGCTTTCGTTATATTCATACGGCAAAAAGTCTATTAACTGGCAGTTAACTGTACTCATACGGCGAAAAAGTCCATTAACTGGCAGTTGACTTCTGACCTCAAACTACCACCACCCCACTGTATGCCGTAATCGACCCAATCCACAGTATTCATCTTTCCTTTTCTCTGCCTTTTTGCCTGTCTGTCTCTTCTATGTCTTTGAAACACTCTTCCGCCCTCTCTCGACTTTTTGTCACTTTGATGTTCCTCCTCCTCTCTGTGAAGCCCGATGTCAACTAAATGGCAAATAATATCTATCAAAACGCCTGCCAATTGATATAAATAAATAAATAACTTTGGCTAATAGGACGGTCCAATTCGCTTCACTAAGTCTATGGAGCAAAAAATTACTGAACTAATTCATTGCTCGAATAAAATGCCTCAAGCAAACTAGCTCTTACATCACTGACTCAGACGACTTAAACTTTTCTCTCTAATAAATGCATATTCTTGTCAACGAACTTACTGTCTATCAGTTTTATTTTCAGTGATTGGAATGACCGATCTCAATTTTTAATTCCGCCTAAAAGGATGTTGGTCAAATAACGATGTCGCCATTCTAGAATTTGGGCTAGAACCCCATTGACCTTGAACTTAGTTTCTTGATCCATAACTTAAATTAAATTTACATATACTTAATGCTGTCTGGTACCTGAGCAGAGCTTAAATTCAACTAACAGACGTGCTGATTGGCTACTAGACAATCAGAGCATGTCTTCCATTTAGGACAAAAATTATGAAGCTTACTGAGAAGTACATCCAACGGATTTAGACGTCGATACGCACAAAAATTGCATATAAACTAGGTAAGGAAATGCGGAGAGTGAAAATGCGCACTAACGAAAACATTACCAGTAATTAAAGGAACAAAAACAAAAGTAATGAATCAAAGCATGCAATAGAAAAAATCATCATAATGGAATTTTTTATTCAAAGCCTCTATACTTCACATCACATGTCCTTTTATTTTATATGGATAGCGAAGTCACTCAATGGCATGAGATATAATTCGTCTTCGCAATCTGACGTAAAAAGACAAGCTGAAATTTCAAGAAAATTTATTTTTCCGTAAAAATTTTTCAAGACCCTCGAAATTCCGATTGATTTTGGGTCGTTTGAGAGGGGACTGTGAGAGAGAAGATGAGGAGGGAGGGATTTTGGGGGAATGAGGTTCAGAATGGGGGATTGGTCTCTTCCCATTCTCATTGATTTTTGACTCCACTGTGGCTTCACCACTAGTTGGCCAATTGGGGTTATGAAAAATTATTAAACTGTCAAGATCGCATTCTTTTGGCTTTTTAGAAATATTCAGGGAAGAGTTGAGGCGTGATCGGTGAACTGCCGCACCTGTTGATTGGCAAGCTTGAACCTGAAGTCGATTGGACAGCTCTTGGGCAGAGAGCGACTTATTGGTACTTTGGTCATCACGACAAGGAAGCGGTTGGATGTACTTAATGTATGCTTTTATAAGAGAATCTCTATCCGATCCTACAGTAGGTAACTAAAGGGAGGAAGGAAGGTAGGATTACTTAATTTAAAAAGGTTTTAATGAATAAACTGAGTAAATCAAAGTGCCAAATGAGGCGATGAATTAAAACTCAACAAGCGATAAGTAAAATTAAAGAAACCATTATAACCATATTCTGTAATGAAGATTCGAATGCGAGAACCTTCAATGAGGCATAAATTTCGAAATAGTAACAAACTAATGAAAGAAAAATGTGAAACCGATATTCTTCAGTGCTGCATTCAAAATATAACTCGAAAGAAATAGGATGATAATTAAAAACCAAGTGCTATCAAATGACCCCAAACCCCTGCCAAACCGATTTAAAAGGATAACAATTGAATTAAAAGAAAGAAAATACAAATTATAAGAATGACAACCAGTTGCTAAGTTGGAGGATATTATCTCATTTATAACGATTTGAGAGTAAGCTATTTGAAAGCAAATTAACAAATTGTCTGAAGTAAAGAGGCAAAAGTAAATAACCACGAAGCAAAGAACAACGTGTGGAAAATGAATCGCTCACACTAGAAAAGCATAATTTTAACATTCATTTCCAATAACATGGAACCGGAAAATTGAAGTTTTATAAGCGAAAAGTGAGACTTAAACATATACCAGAAACGATTAACAATAAAACGTAAATGAAGAGCACTTACGAGAGATATAAATCCTCTTTTTTGAAAAATATGAGTAATTTGCTGGTGAGAAAGTAGACTAGGTTGAGTAAGATCTACGTATATTCCATCTGCAGGAATGTATTCAAAGAACCCATTACTTTTCTTCCAAAAATCATCCGCATACGCCAATAACTTCTTTTAATAAAAATTTGGGAAACACAATAGTTTTATTGCTTAAACCTCGCTTTACTCAAATAAAGGATGAAAATAAATATCAACACACCTTCTCAACCATGTCAAGATAAAAAGCGCATTACAATGAATATACCGGTATTATTTTGAAAATTTGGAGAAATTAAAAAAGAGAGCACTAACTGCTTTTGAAAATATTAGTCTTTTATGGCAAAATTCTAAGTATTGCAAAATTTTGATTGGATATTAATTTTATAATATTATGTGTGCAAGAGAATTTCTTGAAACAAGTCAGGCATTGAATAATAATATTTATATTTATTTATTTCAAACGACAGGCGTCTAGATAATTATCATTAGCCCATTAGTTGTCTTCTGGCTTCACAGTGAGTAAGGAATATCATAGTGAAAAAAAGACGAGAGGAGGAGGAACATAAGAGTGATTCACAGGTATAAAATAGGCAGAATGACACAAAGGCAGAGAAAAGGTAAGGTGAGTACTGTGGGGTAGTCAAATATGATATATAGTGGGGTGATGGTAGTATGCAGTCAGTAGTCAATTGCCGGTAAATAGACATTTTTGCCGTATGAGTATGCGTTGCCCAGTGTGTATCACGTGGAGGTAAGTCTATCGCACAACCCTGAATTATAATATAATATATTGTCGACTTTTCTGTTTAAAATGATAATTTTTAGATGAGACTACTAAAAATCTCCTTACGAATTTAAAAGATCTTATTATTTATTAAGATTGCAGGCAATTAATTATTTTACAAATAGTGTATGCTTCAGTAAATATAATTTTTTTCTAATTTGTACTCCTTATTTCTGAAGGTTTTTACTGAGCAGATTAGATGTACATGGGCTGTTACTATATCAAGAATTAGGGAGGTGGGGAACAACAAATAATGCACAAAATTGGAATATTTTACTAGGATCTTTTTATAATACCGATAAGCAATTATTTTTAACTTTCATATTTCGAACTAACATGGCTTATGTCAACTAAATATGTCTAATCTTTCAAACCAATATCAAATACAAATATTGCATTTCTGGGGATATTTGACTAATTCAATTAGGTCTATTAGAAATGTACAACTGCATAAAAATAGTTCCCTACTTTAAAAAGTGTTGACAACATAAATAAAATTTTAATACTAGTTATGATGCACATCCAGTAATCATGTATCCGATGATAAATTTTCTAATACTTTTCAGTTAGTTATATTTTGGTTAAAAATATAGTTCTAGATTTTTTTATAAAACATTTTAGAAAATATTTTGAATTTAAGACATTTTATTCATTACCTTTTACTTAATGGTGTTTAAAAATGTCACTTTCTGAGATCGGCTCGTTTACGAAACATGGTGCGTTTATGGTGCTTTTTTTGCACTCTGGAATATCAGTTGTTTCATTTTATAGAAATGTTTTTATACTTTTTGTTAGCTGGCGAGAGATTTACTTCATCCTACTTTGGCTCAAGAGAAGCGAAAGTGTAAACTTAAGCGTTTGGTTCCCGCTCCAAACTCCTACTTTATGGATGTGAAGTGCGGTGACTGTATGAAAATCCAAGTAGTTTTTAGTCACGCGCAGACCGCTGTTGTCTGTCCTGGCTGCGATAGAATCCTCTGCACACCAACTGGTGGCAAGGCCAAGCTTACATCTGGTATGTTTTTGATTAAATAACTATCGCTTATCCATAGGATGCAAGTTCCGACACAAGTCGCGCTAAATGGAGCTGGACCTTGTATATACATTTGTCAGCAAATAAGCTCAATTTGGTGATGAATAAACCCTTTGGTCAGATGTTGAAATCGTCTTTTATTTGTCACCTGGATGATGTCATTTGAGCTTGATTGAATTTATTTGTACAGGTCATGATATTGCTTTTAATCTTATGTTAGCTTTATAAAATAATCATTCGCCATTGAATCTTCAAAGTTCATGTTTTGTCTGTAAGCCAACGTTTTAGATTTTCTAATACTATGGTTTTGACAAATTTATGCAGTGGATCTTCCGATTATCTGTTCATAATTAAGGATTTTTTTCGTTTGTGGATATTTATTATTTTCATTTGATTTATAGTGCTAAAGTTTGTAATTAATTTAAGTAGCCTTTGCGTTTGTGCTAGAATTGGAGTTCAACTTAGCTTTTGGTACTTTAATGTATTTTAAAATTAGATTCTGTGATTGCTGGGACGGGTTTTAATAGTAAACTAGTATTTTAATTTTCGACTGCGTCTGGTGAAATTTTGTTGTTAGTGTATTGCTATTGATTCATATTCCACAACTGAACCCATGAGTTTAAGTCGTTTATATGGGATAGTTCGTATTGTTAGAACTTTTTTTCAGAGAAGTGAAGCTTTTGTAATAGCTGCTTTTGCTTACTAATCTAGCGGCATTTTTGAAATAATGACCGTGATATGTATTACCACGTACGAATTTGTATTGTGGAGGTAATATATACTTGCTTGCATCTAATAGCTTTTCTAGCCGGGTTATCAATGGATTTGCTTGTTTGGAAAAGATTTTTTGACTGATGATGTCCAACCTTGACCATTTTCGTTGGTCTGTCCTACTTGTTTGCCATTGTAACTTTTTTGACATTTGCGAACCGGCAACTTAGCTTTTACGTCGCCATTATGTAAATTATTTTTGCTGTTAAAGGATATAGGAATTACTCTTATACACATTTTAGCGACGCTGGGTGTGAATGATCATACTAGGGGGGGAATTTAAGAGATATAGTGTTTGCAACCTAACTTGGTGTGTGTCAGAAACCGTGGGGAAGAGCAAGAGTATAGCTGCTTTATTGAATCGAATTTATTGTGTAGTTAAATAAAGCAACTCTTCTAATTGGCTCTTGAGGTCATATGTACAAAGTTCTTATCCGTTGTAGCTGCCTAGTAATTCTATTTATATAAAGCCTGTGATTGTTGGTGATACCAGAGACCTACCCCGTAATCAGGTGCCAGGTGATGCCCCATTTCACGAATGCAAATTGCGAATTTATCTTGTGGTAGAAGGGAAGTTAAAAACCGAAGTTGCTTGTTTGGTTGTATTGACGAAATTGCATAGAGTGATGCCAATAGGCGTTAAACAATGACTTGAGAATCGTGAGATGTGAAAAAATTGAAAAATTAGAAGCATCGATGTATTCGCTGCCTTGGAATTCTAGGAAGAACTTCTGTTCAGTCGTCTGTTGACTTAGTAATTATCAAGCACACGCAGCCGATACTACACAAACAGCCTTTTAAGTAAAACTCGGCCATCTTATAGCAAATACAACTGGATGCTTATCAATACCATAAGGGTAAAGTCCTCGAGTGTAGAATTGCTCTCAATTTTCAAATTAACATCAGCGAGTACACAGAACTTGTAGACTAAATGAACATGTACCGTAGATATGGTGAACTTTCATACAGCTTAGTCACTAACTACAGTTAGTACTACAGTACGTGCTGCGGTTGTTGAATTCTGAGAGGCCTCTTCTAAAGCGACCACGCTTGCCTCCCATTTCGCAATTAATCACACTTCCGCATGTTTCAGCGCACTATACCTTGCGTGAGATTCCCTTGATTGACCTTGGGATCTTTACGTGATCCACGTCCCTCTACTACTATATAGGTAAGAGTGGGGTGCGTGGTAGACTTACCTCCACGTGGTGCAACCTGGGTAACGTATACTCACGGCAAAAAGTCAAATAACTGGCGATTAACTTCTGGCTTAAAACTACAATGGCCCAACTGTATGCCATATTCTACCACTTCTGCATTACTCATCCTGCCTTATCTCTGCCTTCGTGTCTGTCTCCATACAACTGTAAATCACTCTTCCGTTTCCCACCCCTCGACTTTCTGTTAATTTGATGTTCCTTCCCCCTGTGAAGCCCGAAGTCAGCTAAAGGGCTAATGATAACTATCAAAAGCCTGCCATTTGAAATAAATAAATATAGGTAAGAGTTTCAGGCAGTTGTAATTAAACTACCAGTGATTTATCTTCAGGGGACCACTGGTACGCTCTGATTAACCATTAGCAACTAGAGGGAGAGGAGATGCATGTTTCCTCTTACCCGGGTTATGTGATGTCGAATCTTTGACAATTTTCATTTGATCCTGAAATGATAATCCCACCAATATCAATTTTGATACACGATCATTAATGCACAATACATTTATACATTGAGTGCGGTGTAGTAATCATACCGTGGCCTGTAGGAAATAAAGAGTACGAAAAAGCTTTCAAAGTCTGTACCTTGTTATTGTGAATAAGGACGTTAGAAACTGATTCTTATTAAAATAATATGTCCTCTTAGCGGATAATAATAATCCATTGGTTGCAATATATATATATATATAGGGGTGTGCGGTAGACTTACCTCCACGTGGTGCACCCTGGGCAACGTATATTCATACGGCAAAAAAGTCTATTAATCGGCAGTGAACTTCTGACTTCAAACTACCATGACCCCACTGTATGTCATATTCGAATAATTCTACAGTATTCACCTCACCCTTTTTCTACCTTTGTGTCTGTCTGTCTCTTTTACGTCTGTGAATCACTCTTCTTTTCCCCCTCTCCACTTTTTGCCACTTTGATGTTCATCTTCCTTTCTGTGAAGCCCGAAGTCAACTAAAGGGCTAATGATACCTATCATAACGCCTGCCATTTGAAATAAATAAATATATATATATTCTACAGAAAATCGTATCCTAGTCAAAATAAATTTGTGATAATTTTATTGAAAATGACATTTCAATAGTTGGGAAAACAGTAACTGGAATTTAATTTGATGCAGTTTGGAAGGTGGCCTTAGTCCACTATTATTCCGTTTGAAATTTAAACTCAATTAATACACTAATGATTTAATACAATTGAATATGAAAAATAATATTCATGAATGCTATCCGAGATTACATTTTGACACATTTCCTTGTAAGCGAACTTTATTACGTGGGAAACATTGGGAAGTTTATTCCAGCAGTTTTACCAATTTGCATACTGAATTGACACTGACAAACACTGACTCAAATTCAGAGGCAAACGAAGTAAAATAAAAATGCAAAAGCGTCAACATAATAAGTTCAGTAAAAAAGCTATATATAAGGATATGTCATAAATCGGTAAGCTAAATTCAAGGCAAAACACTGTTTCTGAGAAAGGAAACGCTCCCGAGAGTTATTTTCTTAGAAAATGAAGTAAAGATATTGGCCGAAATTCTGCTTCAAACGAGATTTTAAGATTCACGCATATATTGAAGAATTGTGATCAAATACGCAAGAAAATTGACTTAACCATATTTATAGTAAACTTATTCGATAACGACACAATTTAAATCATAAAAAATAAGAATTTCTAAAAATAGTGATAAATTGAAATATTTTGCAAATATGTCAATATGCTGTTAACCTGATAAAAGTGTTTGAATGTGTCAACGTCTTTCATGAAAATTAAGCGCACTTTCCGTATGTGGTTATTTCTTGTATGATGTTTGGGCGACTTTTGTGGATTTGCCTACTCAGTTTTGGTTTTGCATCTTCTGGTAATGTCTATAAAATACTATTTATCTCTTTTTTTAGCTTACATAAGTAGAGTTTACCTAGAACAATTAACACCATTTCCAATTGAACTTGACAGTCCGCTTCGTTGGCGCTTATCGCCAGCAGCTGGAAACTCGTATAACGAGCATAGTGGCACAATGATATACCTCAATGAAGTCATCATCGGTTCTTGGAATCCGAGCTGCGTGTCTTATTTAGATAAAAGAGATCTTGGACTGACTTCTTGTGAAGAAGGAAATGGGCCTTTCTTGACATTTACCTTTACACCAACACGCGAGCATTTTGGCCAAAATATTCGAATAATATTTTTTCCTGATATTAAGGCATCATTTTCTGGAACTGGCCAAATTCTTCTCAATACAACAATTCAAGTATGTCTCCCAAAACATTTCTCCTTAATTTTATTTGATGTTTTTCTGTCTGCTTGTTTTTATATATCAAATTTTGATTGAAATATATCTCTCTAACTTCTGAAAGGTAACTTTAGATTATCCGTTATTTTCAATTTTGATATCTTAATCTCGTTTTATTCCCATTTTTTTATTTATTGTTGAGAGGAGATAATTTTATTACCCGTTTTCTTTCTAATTATGATTTACTTGAATTGCGCGTTCTCTCTGATCATCTTACTTTAATCTAATTCAAGTAATGGATTGCCAGTTTCATCAGAGTCCTTCGTTGCCTATTCATTTTATGGTTTCATGGTTATGTATAGAGTCTTCTTTAAGGTCTTCTGTTGATTATTCATTTTTAATTTTTAGATCTAGTTTATTGCAATGAATAGCTTGTTATGTACGTATGATGATAATAAGTAAAAACCAAAACGACTTTTCCACTTATTAGTTCATGAGTATCCACTCAGATCTGGTTGAAGTTTATGTTCACTTCTCAAGTTCTTCATGAACTTGATATATTTATGTGATTCATCGGATCGGAATTCAGTCTTGAAGATAATTAAGTGACGATTGAAGTAGATGCTGGTTTTTAAAAGTGGTTTTGAATCATATTCATTTGGTTTCGGTGGTAAGCCTACACTCATTGTTGATCCGACTGTTTTAAATTTAGGAATTGGCGCAACTATTAACGCTCGTGTCATTGTTTCCATTTCTTGCTGAAATTAATGTTTTAGAGGTGATACTCCAAATTTCTGTGTTGGTGCAAGTTAGTCTCTTTTACACTTCGTTTATGAATATTTTGTGGAAAGATCATAGCTTATTGATAATTGCTCTTGTGGTGTTTTCCTATTTATCTACCCCCTGTATATTGATTCGTCACTCGATATATTTTCTCTTCCATGTGTGCTAAACTATCTGTCCATTTAGTGTTTCTTACTCAAGGCTATAATCACTTAGGCTGAATTCCTTATTGTTTAAAAAAGGAGTTATATTTGAAAAAATCATATATCTGAAGATGAGTGGTGTGTAGTAGCTTTATCTCTTAATTCATGAGGAAATGGGAAATCGTATTAGATATGCCAGTGGTTCAGCGTCCATTGTGCCCATCTGCCCATTCAGTGGTCATAAGATCAACCCTCATCAGTGCACATTCATTGGTAGTTACAAACCATATTTGCTTATTAAAGTTGGTTACAAAGTGGCCCCTCTCTTTAACATTTCAAACGTTAACGTGGATTTGAAATTATTCAGTTGATATTGACTAAGCATTTCTTTTTTATTCTATCCTTTAGTTGATAAAACAGCCAAAGTTTCTTGATATCAAAGTCACTCTCGATCGCGCGCCCGAATACGTTGACCTGGCTCCAAGAGATCTAAATTTATCTCCGCCAGTTTTCTTAGATGGGTCTATGGCCAAAGTGGAGTGTATCACAGACGGTGCTCTGCCACCACAGCCCATCACCTTCGACATTGTCTGCAACAATCCTCCACGCGCGGCCGTTGAACAAGAGCGTCAAGCAAAGGCTCAGTTGGGTTTTCCCTATGAGGTGGCCTTCAGGTACTTCAATTTCCGCTCCCCGCCTACCGATGAAGAGTTAGCCGAACGTATTGCGATTGGCTACGCGCAGAGTATTATGCAGGAGTCGCGAATCGCTCGTTCGCACGACAATCTTACCCTTTCGGCCACGTTGCCTATCAATTCGAAGGCCCACGACTGTTCACTTTACTGTCGTCTTATGGGCAAGGAAAGAGAATATCGTCTGACTGTCTATTGTAAGTGTAGTCCCGCTTTTTTGTATCACTTTACGTTACATTGGGATGGTAATATTGGGCCAAAATTTCATCTTGTCAGTGAAGTATCCATCATTCGATAAGGTTATTTTTTGGCTGTATCAAGTTGTTAATTGGTTATTTTGTGAAAAGAAGACTTACAAGAAGACGTTTGGAAGGAATTTAGTTACGTTTCGGTTGTTGTGTTAGGGTAACATTTGTACATTCGAATCGATTTTGCAAGCGATTAGAAGGATGGTTGCTTTAAACAGATCTGTGTCATTTATTACTTAGAATGTTAAGAGTTAGTCTTTTTATAGGAATTTAGAAAGCTATGAGTTGTGCACTTTTTTACAAGGGGATGTGATCCACTTTGTACTATCCGGTTTGAAAACTCATTTAGAATGATTGGATCCTTAAATTTTTTGACGAATCTCTATCCGCATTGCTCTTAGAGTTTCTTGAACGGCTCATTTGTTTGAGTGATTGGTTATATCACTTTCGATCCATTTCTATCCTCCACCTGATCGAGGAAATGAGACTAACGAGGTCGTTTTATTTTCTCAAGGGAATTAAGTTAAAATTGAGTAATAGTGTTACCTCAATTTACCATGAAGAAGGTTATATTCATGTTAAGTGTACAAATTTGGTAAGGAAGTATATGCAACTGCTGAATAATAGATTTATTTGACTAGAGACCGAAAATGATAGACTTTTTGAGTTTTGGTTGTTTTAATTAGCCTTATCTCTATGCAGTATTTGTTGACGTCAAACTCAAAATCGAGACCACGTTTTATAGGCTGTAGGGTAGATTTTCACGAATAAGGGTTTCCATTCTTCTGCTATAATGTAATTATCTTATATTGGTTGCCATACGTATAAATGATTAATGGATGTGGACAACACTTCTACCATTATATTCGCATTGACCATTTATTTATTGTGGGATAATTTTGCACCAGGTTTTAATGAGATTAACTTAATATACGGCATGACATGTTTCCTTATAACGAAAATGATTGATGTTCTTTCTTTTAACTGCTCCTTTGATGTTTTCAGAGCCAGCATTTTCATGTCCCCCTCTATTCATTTTCTCCTTACTGTGTTTCCAGTGTTTTATGACGAAATCTCCTTATTCACTCCATTCTGTCCACACAATGTAGTGGAGGTATATAATTTATGAAGAATGCGCTTTTTTCCCTAACCTATTGTTTATCAGCTTTGCCTTTCTCTTGTGTATTTTTTCGCCTTCAAAAGTTTTCCTGTCTTAATCCTATATTACGTGTTGATGTTTATTCTCCCCCTCTCTTGTGCTCTTTGTTTTTTTTCTTCAAATATTTCCATTTTTGTAATATGACCTGAAATCGGTTGAAGACAACAGCATACGTTGCTTCATTGCTGCGAATGAGCTATTAGAGGTCATAATTAATTTCCATCGATTAGTGTTAAGTTCAAAGATAGAAAAAATGAAATTCTAAGTCCATTGGGAGAAGTGTTAACAGCACTTGGTTAGGATTCCGCTATTCTGGAGGTGAATTAGAGTAGGAAACTCACTTCTTCTTGATGAGTAGAGTTAGCCATTGTGGCTAGCCACATCCGCATCATTGTTTAAGGCGTTTGGATTTGGTGTTTACCTTTGCATTTCATTGTACTTCTATCCGTTTTCTATCGCTACATGGTTTATCGCCATTTCAAATTGTCAAGCTGATTTCTCGTGACACATGTCAGGCTTTGATGGCCTTTTGTATCTTTATGATGATGATTCCTAGCACCATTGTAGGTTGGTACACTCCAACATCCATTGTAGTCAAACGCTTAAGATTTTAGAGCCTCACTCTCTCTCTTTACTGGCGAGTACTTATTAATCAATTTTCCGCCTCTCGAGCCCTTCGTATGTGCCGTAGAGAACGCTTTTATTGAATGACCACCTCGACGTATTACAACACGCCTAGATATTGAAATTTTGGCTTCCTACGCCCCTATTCTTTGAAGTACCGTGCTTATTTAAGTATGCTGTTGACCGGATATGCACGTGCTTGTTGGGGGGGGGGGGGGGGGGGGGGGGGGGGAGGGCAGGGTGGCTATCTTGGTTAATGTGAACAGTGATCAAACAATTTGTCATATATTGGTTCTGTTAGAGTGCAACACCTGCTATTCATTGCCGGGCTTTTCTTGAAGAGGAAGAAAAATATCCCAATCCCATTATAGAAAGTGGTCACAGTGCTTAATTTGGATTGAGTGTGAAGATATCCAAGAAATTTCCTTATGAGAAACTCGTATTCGATAACTCGGAATTAGCTAATGGAGGAGCATCGAGGAGGAGGAGGTGGAGGCTTATTCTCGTGTTCCTTAATTGGATGCATGTCCACCTTAATCATTGCTCCGCTGGCGTACACTTGGATACAAGCTTCTGGTACTATAATTTCGAAAAGATGATTGAATTATTGATGAACTTAAATTTTGTATCTCTCGTAGCAGCTAATCATTCTAACGACCTCAAATCTCATATCTATTGACCTGGATCTTTTATACAATCAAGCATATAATTAAACCTGAACACGGTGAAATTCATTTATCTTAACTGATCATATTTCTAACCTTTTCGGCTAAGGACGTTGCGATTTCTCATGAATGGTTTTTCTTTAATTTTTTGATTTTTTATTTGGCATAGAAATAGGCTAGTATTTACAAGGCTGAATCACTGTTGCAATGCAACGTATCATTGACACGAAATCAAATTTATCATTGAAAAGTGTTAATTACGAGGCTTCTCTAATTAGTTACGTCTCAATTTCTAGGATATGAATTCTATCGACACTCTTTCAACGACTCATTCACAAATATTTGCGAATGGGACCTGGGAGTTTGCAGTTTTAGTGCTCGTCTGTGAAATAAGAATTCACGGTTAGTGGAGTGAATGCATTTTCAGAATACCTGCTGAGAGTTGAACACGTTTCTTATGAGTTTCGTAATTTTCTATCCACGGTTAAATTGTCTGTTTGTGAAATCAGAGGTCACGTGCTCGGCTTGCATTGGTACCTACCTAGTGAGTCGAGTTGTATATTGGGCTGTTTAAACCCCGTTTGTTTAGCGTAGGTTGCATATTGCCACCATTTACTAACAGTGAGCGCTGAGAAACACCTTAAAATCACCTGATAGAAAATAGTAATAATAATACTTATTATATCAAGGGGTCGGCTTTATGATATTTATTAATAACCCCTTTGTTGACTTCGGCCTTCACAAGGGGTGGGGGAGGGGGGGGGGCTGGAACATATATACATATTAATAGCAGTTCATAAGGTGACTTCTGGCTTCCAAATATCTCTGGGTTTCTGTCGTTGTCTTTAGGGCTGGACAGGGAATCAAGTGGGTCTTCTCCATTTCCTCCTGTAGGTTACATAGGGGACATGTTGGTTGAGGGTATGCTCCAATTCCGTGAAGTAGCTTCGCCATGCAATTGTGTCCGGTAAGCGTTAATTAAAGGTTGGACTCAATTATTTCCTAAGACCGTTTTGTGTTCTTCGCATCCTTGATTTAGTCGCCATCAATGTTAAGAAAATTTTTGGGCTAATGATAAATATCATAAAGCCTGCCATTTGATATAAATAAATATTAAGAAAATAGTGGGTCTCTTCCTATTTCACTTCCATGCTGATTAGCTTTTCTCTTTTCGTATCTCCTTTGGTTTTCCTCTTTGGGTCCCTGAAGAGTAATGCCACTTTATGTATGAATGTCTCAAGTTATAATTTAATGGCACTGATCGCCTGGATAAAAGACGGCCCTCTAACTATATCATTGAAAATAGGCATATTATAAACCGCTCTAGGTGGTATGATTGGTCATTCCACTCACTGCGTATGGGCCGATGGACATTGAAGTTGCGGTCTCTGATTTCGCAGGCGAGTAAGTTAACAGCCGCACCCCCAGTTAAAATTTCAAGGATTTCAGTTAAACTGTTGAAGGAGGGGGGGGGGGGGGGGTTCGAATAATGGATTCTGCGGAATTATGTACTGAGAGGTGGCAACTTCCTATGCCTTGATTGGTTCTTCTGTATTATGTGTTTATTAAATCGAGGTTTTTTTCACTTTGATGTTCCTTCCCCTCTGTGAAGCCTGAATTTAACTAAAGAGCTAATGATAACTATCAAAACACCTGCCATTTGATATAAATGAATAAATAAAACTATTTTTACCGTTCTTACATTTTGAAATTTTAGATCAAACAACGGTGGCACATATTCTTCCTCTTCCTACGGACGGTTTGATGCGAGTTGGTTCCTCAATGACTTGCTACGCCGACGGTTTTCCTGAACCCTCTATTGTCCTCTCATTGCGTCAGCCCATGCATCAGTTTTCCCATCGTCCAATTATCGATCCAAGAGAGTACATAGCGACCACATCGCCATTACCTCCACTAGAACAAATCGTCGACACATCCGACATTGCCGCGGCCACAAGAATTGGCCTACGACCCGATGAGTACACAATTCGTGGACCACGGTTCACTCTAGCCTATAATGCTACTCCCGGAGTGGAACTTATGCTCATCTGCACTGCGGGAAACGCTCTTCCAAATGCAGTCGATTTTCTGGGATACAATAAGACTATTGCTACAGTTAGATTCACTGTTGCTGGTAAGTGGTCCGTTTGGTAACAAAATAATCAGTATTAATGGTGTGGATTGAACTTGTTGATGTGGAGATTGGGTAATTACACTCTATTTTTTTTCATGAGAGGCTGAAAATAAAATTTGTCAATATCAGGTCAAGTGTATTTCAAATTTTTCACATAGTACTTAACATTGGCACTCACCATATTATTGAAATATTGATGCGGCGATTTAATCATTGGCCCTCTTACCTATTTGCCCTCTTTGCGACCTGAGGCATTTGCTGGCCTGTCAGGTTCTGTCGAAGCTCAACTCTGAAGAATACACAGATTTGGACTGGATAAATTATTTTCCATTTGACACTAATAATAATAACAATATAATCCTTTGCATACACCGTGGCGCTTTGATTTACGTCAATAACATAAACATTTCTGTTTGTTTTTTTGAATTTAATTGAGATTTTATTGCTAATAAGTTTTGCGTAGTTGTCAAGTCCACAACATTCTTCTGCTGCTTTATTAGTCATTATTATTATTATTAACAAAAAATTATGATAGCATCCACGCGTTGTCGTTTCAAAGTGATCGTCAACGAATATTATTATTTTTTCAAATGGCAGGCTTTGTGATATTTATCATTAGCTCTTAAACTTTGACTTCAGCTTCCCCCAAGGGAGGGGGGTACATTTATAGCAGTTAATTAATAGCAGTTCATTAGCCGTCTTCTTGCTTCCCAGTATATCTGGCTTTCCGTCCTTGTCTTTAGAGCTGGACATCGAATCAGGTGGGTCTTCTTCATTTCCTCATGTAGGTTACATAGAGGGCATATGAGTTGAGTGTATACTCCCAATCTGTGATGTTTTGCCAAGCAATCGTGTCCGGTACGTAGTCTAAACTCAGCAACAGCTTCGATTCCTGGCCAGTCGGGTGTATCGGAGAGAGATTTGATTTGATTTGACTTCTTCAACGAATATGTATTTGAATTCTGGGGTAACTAAATTCAATTGCACCTAGTTTGGTGGGTGCTGATTAAACGGGTTTACATATACCTGCCAATACAACTTTAGGTGCAGTAAAACTGTGATGACGATTAATAAAGTTTTAATGATTTCCAGTGAATTTGAAAACATATTTGCGTTTCGAAAAGATGTTTGGTGCAATTCTATGTTTTTACCATTTTACCTTCTCAGAGGGAGAGGCAAATAGCTTAATTTTCTTCTGTGTTTTCAGGTGAAGATGGTAAGTTCTGGTTCACCACCTGTTTGCCCTCACAATTTCGTTTCGCTTTTTTGTTTAAATTTTGTTTGGCAAGGCTCCTTGATTTTTGACACTATTAAAGCGAGGTTATAAATTCAACTACTTTATCTTCTGTGCGCATTTTACCCCCTAATGATTATTATTGCCGTGATTTTTTATCTGACATTATCGAAAAATTTTGAATCAGAATTTTTTTTCGATTCTTTCATAGCGTGCATATACAGTCGTTCGTAGATCATGGAAGTGTAACATCGAGGGGAGCACACAGGAATCGTATTTGATCCCGTCCGGGAATTAAGTGTATGCCAAAGTCATAATGTACCACATTTTGTTAAAGCAAAAGACATTGGGCTGAGTTAACCGACGACGACGATCCATGGAAAGGGGATAGAGAGTGTGCTCCTTATCCAGTTGCACTCAGTTGTGTGTGTGGTTCAGTATGAAAGTGAAATCGAACCGGGGGATCTACTCTTTTATTTCAAGACTGTTTCTTAACCGGCATTCGGTTAGTAGTTACTAAATGGGCTGAGTGCTTTATTGAGCAGGTGGTTAGAACCTCTGGACTAATTAATTCCAATCTGTAACAAGCACTTGTCTACAATTTTGAAACGGCGGGGGCTATTAGACATTGCCTTAATCGAATCCCATTAGGACTTTCTGAGCAGGCATACATCAAGAGGACACCTCTAATTTGCTTTTATTAAACGCCTATGTGTACTTAAAGTACACAAGAACGGTTGGTTACTGAGTTAGAATATCAAACAGAATTGGAGAATAGCCTCATTTTTGGCCTATTTGACCTATCAATAGCTCTGATTACAATCACTCAATCAGAGAAGTGTGTTTTGGCCAAGCGCAAAACCCTCTTAATGCCTTTCGCCTTTTTGTCTTTTTTCCCCAATAGCCATCTCCTATAGCAGCATTGGAATCGTGGTGGGAATCTGTCTGGTCATTCTGGTCTGTGCTATCATAATCATTCTCTTAATGGTTTACCTTCGGCGTCGACAGAAGTACACCTCCAATGCAATTCGCACTAGAAATGCAGCTGTAAATGCTGCAGATGGTGCCAATGGCGCAAAAATGGCAGGACATGGAAAGTGAGTCAAAGATTCTCTTTAGATTGCAGAAATAATGTTTCGTTGAGAATGCAAATTGATTTCATTTACTTAAAATGAAATCAATTTGCTGTTATATTTCAATAAGCCAATGAGTATCGAGTTAAGTATACACAGTGAGACCAGCATGGAATTATGATGAAATAAAAATAGTTTCCGCAGATCACTTCTTTACATTAGCTTTCTACTGGATGGAAGCTATCTTAAAGTTTATCCTAATTTCAGGGTGGTCTTGGAATTTTTTGGGTTCTATCCTTTTAAGCATCATATTGATTGTTTATCGCCTAAACCGTGTTCTACTCATGAGAAAGAGTGAATACCGTCTTACCAGAATCTTAATTCTTGTTATGATTATCTACTCGAAGAAGGGTTTGTGTCAAAGGTATGAGTTAAACAAGGGCGAGGGGGGGGGGAATATATGACCTGCAAGTTCTACTCATATTGGAAACTAGTGGTATTGGCATTTGAAGATTTTATTTCTGAATAGTAAAGCTTTCTCCTTCAACTTAAGTTGTGACGGACGCGTACTTGAAGCACCCGATGGTGAATCGGTCTTACTATCACTAACAAGTAGAAGAGGTGCCAACATCAGAGTTTCTCTATATAAAGTCTCCATGACTCTAATTCCCCAGCCAAGATTGATGGTGGAATGATTTTCTAAATGGGTATTTCCTATCTTTTAAACCTTTCTAGATGGTGTGTCTGAATTCTGCACTGTCTCATTAGTCAAACAGCATGTTCGGAACCAGTACGCATGTATTCACGCGCAATGTCCTTTGTGTTGGTCACAGTGGTTGAGTTATAGCCCTTCCTCTGTGACTCATTTATTGTCGCTATAGTGGGCGTTACTTCCCCTGCAAGCCTAGTCATAAGCTTAAATAAACGCAATACATTGTCTGTTATGGGTTCCCGATTCCAAAGAGCTGGCAATTGTGCTGGCTTGGACTTTGTTTCCTGCGTCTGTAAAACATTTTTCGGCTCCTTTTGATCTTGCCGACTTCCAACTTAGCTTCTACTGCCAAATTATTTAATTTCTCTTCGTGAAACGTGAACAAGAAGGAATCATCAGGGGTAGGAATTTTCGAGCCTATTTTGGAACATATATTTATTTGTTTATATCAAATGACAGGCGTTTTGATGGTTATCATTAGCCCTTTAGTGGACTTCAGGCTCCACAGAGGGGAAGGAACAACAGAGTGAAAAAAGTCGAGACGGGGGCAGGGTGGAGTAGAAGAGTGTTTCAAAGATGTAAAAGAGACAGACACAAAGGTAGAAAAAAGGTAAGGTGAGTACTGTGAAAGTGGTCGAATATTACAGTAGTGTCGAGTCATGGTAGTTTGAAGTCAACTGCCAGATTATAGACTTCTTTATCGTAGGAGTATACGTTGCCCAGGGTGCACCACGTGGAGGTAAGTCTATCGCACACCCGATATTTTAGAACATTTATCTTCCATAAAAGACTTTGATATTAGCCAGTTGTGTCACTTGAATCCATAATAATTCTGATAAGTTTCTTTTTGGGCTAATTTTTTCATCATATTTAAAAATAAGATTGTTATACATTCAGTGGGTTTTCATAAATGCCTTCTTAATCCATACTGATGTTGGTAAATGAAGTAAAATTATGATTCCTTCATACAGATAGTTCTTGACTCAAACAACCGTAGAAGTGAAAGTTGGGTCTGGTCGAATAGGTTCTCTCGTTTCCAAGGCTATTATTCCTAATGCGTCATCGGATCCATTTTGATTTGTGGTGCTTTTCGTCTTAACTTAAGTCCAACTTTTCCTAAGCCAATATTTTTTAGGTTTAGATAATCGATGGATTGGAAATGAGGAAGAATCTATACGATCGGGACTAATCTTTCCCTTCCTATGAATAATAGTAACTGATTCTAACTTTGGAGAACAGTAGCATAATCTTTTTAGAAGTCAAGGATTGCGTACTGTTGGTAGACTGGGAAACCCTGTTTGAATATTCCTTTGGTGATCTGTATTAAGCAATGGGTTGGCCATTTTGATAAACATATGAGGTCTTAACTCCATTTCAGCTGACGAAGTAGATGTGTATGTTGCTAATTCCATTTATGGAGAGTATTCTTGTCGTTTCCCAACTTAAATTAACGAGTTTACCTAGCGCTTTTCCTTTCTTGAAATTATGCACATTTTAATGAACTTGAGTATATAATTTTTTTTTTGAAGTCGGCTTTTAATTTGCGTTTTTATCTGAGAGGCATAAGGCGCTAGTCTCGTGCAGCATATACATGCCTTTATCCATCCAATCACTTTCGCAAAACTGCAGCCGTGGCAGGCGTACACACCTCACTCATTCACTCTCTCTCTCTCTCTCTCTCTCTCTCTCCCAGTATCGCCTGCTCTGCTCTAAAAGCATAGTTCTATTTCTAGACCCTCTGCATGCTCACTCGAGTGTGTCCGTATCACATCTCTCCCTCTCCCTCTACTGTGGAAAGTGGGTTGCTATGCTCACTCCTCACCTTTACCGCCCTTCTATCCCTCCCCCCCACCTCCCACTCCCCCCTAAACCCACTAAACTCTACTCAAATTTACCCAACCAATGAAAATGCAAGCAAAGACTGAATGGCTGGTCTGCTTAAAACTGCTGCTGCAAGAGAGATCAATAGTTGCAGATCATCGTGTGGGATCATTCCCAGTCTTTTTCTTCCCCCTTCCCTCCCCCCCCCCCACTTCATTTTTCCCTCTTTGTGGGGAAAATGCGGAATTTACACTAGTAGTAGGCGGGTTAAAAAGCTGGCTCGGGATGTAATCTAGTTATCGGTCGGTGGTGGTGGGAAAGGGGGCGGGGCGCTTTTGAGTCGAGTTGGAGATTGGCATACTTGGGTGGAATTAAATTGATGACTTGTGAAATACATCTGCTAAAAGTTTTGTGTTGGTTAAAAAAGGTAAAAGAAAACCTTGATCTTCGAGTTATGTTAATTATATAACAATGCTTGGTTTAGAGTTGCTAATTAATTCGAATTGCTATGCGTGCTTAGAAAGGATCTTGTGGTCTCTCATTGAAATAATCGGATTTTCATCATCGTAATTGCTAGTATTCTGAATCATTTAACGCGCACCAAGAGGCTAAGCCAACGTGCTCGTACACTCGATTCGTCCACATCGAGTTCTCGATATGATCTATTTATAAGCAGATTTTGTACAAGACCATTTCTGTATTGATTTCCACTAACTAGGAAGGTTAAGGAAGTTGTCTTTTAAACACTTGTATTGGAGGGGGGGGGGGGGGAANNNNTTGGAGGGGGGGGGGGGGTAATGCCATTTTTTGCTTTTCCTGAGCTGCAAATGTGCTCATTACAAGGGCACAATGTGGGGAAGGTTGAAGGCAAAAAAATTGATAAATAATTTGAATAGTTTTACACCACAAGGTTATTACTAAAACAGTCACTGAGATATTTGCAATGTAATTGGTACATGTGTGAATTGCGAGTGGATGTGAAGGAAAGTCGCAAAGTCCAGTGAGTTAGTCTCGTCCAAGTATTCGCTGCCCAGAATACAAGGCCTTGGATATCATAGTTTTGCTTTGTACAACCGCTACTCTACCTTAAGTTTCTCCTTTAACATGTTTTTCTTTGTTACCTTTTAGACAAGGCGCCGTATCAGCATCCGGTGAATATGTGGCTGGTTCTAAGGTAAGCATTTGCCTTTCTAGTAGTAATGAGCTGACAAGTCAAGCATCCATCAATTTCAGTCAGTCGTGTTTATGTCATATATATGATTAGGGAATATATGGGGAAGAATGAAGGGTAGAGGTTAATTAGGCCCCAGCTATTTGATTTTCTCTACTCGTTCGTCTGAATTTGTATTATGTGTTGTGCTGCCATCCATCCACCTTCACTTTCCCCCACTCGTCCTCTTGTCCCAATTCTTCTCCCCCCCCCCCCCTTCATCAGCCACACTCCATCAGCGTTCAATTTGCACCTTTCCATGGAAAGGCGTAGTGCAAGAAGAGATTGACTATTTTTTATGCATAGATAAGTATTCGGTATTATTATTATTGTTATTGTCACGGTTGCCGCACTTGGAGCTTTGCGTACACAAAATTTTTCCCACCTCGATAGAAATATATATGCTCGGATGTATTATGCTAACATCTTCGCCTTTCAATTAAGGCAGTCATTTTAAAGGCAATCAATGCTTTTTTTAAAATTTATCTTGATTATATCAAGCGAGCGTTCTTGTTGGCCTTAGGGGTGTACACATTATTTCATGAAATGACTTGAGGCTTATCGTGGTACGTAAGCACAAATAGTGACAGTGGGTCTAAAATAATCAATTAACCGAGAAGTTTTTCACATTCAACAGCTGAAACGGCGAATGGAAGCCACGTATAGTGGTTACAATGGATTTGGGTCTACTTGAAAATGATTCCGAAAACCCAGAGGTGATGCGTCTTTATTGGATTTAATCTTAATTTATTGTATCAATTATGAGATATACTTGACAAGTTAGTTATGCTTGGGTTTTTCAAAGTACCTTTGTCACGTAACCAGCAGCTGTGGGTGTGTCCATTGTGGCAGTCATTTATTTTAATCTTCACAATCATATGGCCACTTATTATAAGTCATTGCTTCGCCTTTCTTTACCTCCTAACCATTTTTCTAAAAAACCTCCGGTTTAAGCTTTGCTATAACCTAATTGAACACGATTTAAGAGAAGTCCTTACACAACTTGTTGCTTATTAATCCTAATGGAATCGCTTGTCACGTCTTCTTTTCGTGTACTCTGATTCTGGCATAATGTCTTAGAAGATACTACTTTAAAGAAAGTGCTAGTAGTATTTTGAGCACAGTTGAGCCTCTTAGCCGATTGAGTGTGTGATTCGAACTCTCTAATTCAATCATTGTTATGCAGCGGTGTAAAATTTCACTCTCTCCATCTCTCAATGCTATAGAGATTGGGTCCGCCTCCGAGCGGTCACAATCTTCGGGCCTCAGTGGGGGAGGAATGGGCCCGTCGTCAAAGTTACTTTGACCCCCCTATGGCATCCTCTTCGTCCTCCTCCTCCTCCTCATCTTCAGGGGCCCCGTCTGTCAAGGACGAACCCACTGAATCTCCTGTCCCTT
Source organism: Rodentolepis nana (assembly GCA_900617975.1). NCBI lineage: Eukaryota > Metazoa > Platyhelminthes > Cestoda > Cyclophyllidea > Hymenolepididae > Rodentolepis > Rodentolepis nana. The sequence goes on from UZAE01012255.1 coordinate 31,008, forward strand.
CTACAGAGGTCTTCATTCCTGCCCCTGGGATTGCTACTAGTCAAAAGAAGGTATTCTGTAGTATAGTGAGATGTGCAATGGTTCGTGGTTTGTCCAATTGGCATGGTATTCTGTTTTAGTGGATTTCCTACTTAGCAGTCAATTTTAGCAGTAGAACAAAATCATTTGATCATCGAATGAGCCTAGTTGCATGTCTATTGATTCTCAATTTTGTAAATATCAAATTATTTAGCATAATGGGTCTGTCAACACAGAAATTGATCCTAATGAATGCCATTCTTGATTTGCTCTAGATGCATGCCTCTTGAATTCTATCTTAATCTGGTATATTAAGCCCCGACCAGTGCATTGCCCTAATTGGCACGGACCTCTTGTTTACATTTAAGTAAAGTCGGCGGTGTCCGCAATTTTTGGCGAGAATGATATAGTTTGTCTTTGAAATAGTCCAAATCTTTTGTCAACTCCTTTCAAATAGCCCAATTTCGTGTTTGGTCACTCTCGTAAGGCCTTAAACACAGCACAAAACAGCTTAAAGGAGGAGATCATGGGAGAATGTGTTTTTGTTAATTTTTCAGAATGAGATTTTCTTACGGTGCTTTCCTTTTAAAAAGTAAGCTTTAGTTGTTGGATATAAAACGATAGGACCAGGCATTGTGAGTTTTTTAGGTTTAGCGCTAAATCGGACTGCGGGGAAGGCGGGGGGGGGGGGGGGGTAAGCTGAGATAAAGGAAACATTTTAGTCTGGTCTTTGTTGATGCTCTTTCCAACTCTTCTTGAGCAAGGCGGAGCCGTCCTATATTTCCCTCTATGAGAAACTTGAATGATAATAAGAATAATCGAATCCATAATCTATCGCTTTGCGGGCGAAAAGAGAATGATAAAATGGAAGTCTCGGAGAGTGGGATACTTGTCAGTCGATTTTGTAAACTTAGGAGGTCTAATGAGAAGTTGATCATTTAAGGTCCCAGAATTGCTTTAAGGCCTCTCCAGAATTCAATCGGAGTTTTAAATTTACTTCTCGATTTAGGTGTTTTAAGTTCAAGACTTATATTAAAATGGACAATAAAGATGTATTGGTCTTTGTAAAGCCTTACTAAATATGAATATGGCATTATTGTCTCGATAAATTGTTCACCCGAGGGTGACTAAGTTTATCTTGCTTATTGAACACCTGCATGATCACGATTTAATCTACTTTTTTTTGCATCGGCCTTGGCGTCAATAGCTCAAGTAATCCACGAGAATTCTTCTGGAATTATTCCGCGTATTTTTTCATATTCTACGCAAATATTTCCCGATTTTTACTGAATCGGAATGTTCAATTCAAGGGCGCTGATCATCCATCATGTTCATGACGTTATGTGTGCCTTATTCATATTCGATTTTATTGGTTAGACTTCTTTTCTCGTTTTGAGTTTTTTAAGGGTAAATAAAGCCTTATACGGTTTAGTTTCATGAAGTGGCCTCGTCGGTGATTAGATTTCGTCATTACAGTGACTTTCGGATTTTCGTGTGATGGAATAAATCATTTAATAAACACCACATGCGTGCTAATTTGTCCTTTAAGGAGATGTGTTGATCCATACTGATCTCGAACATGCCAGTGCTAATAAGGAGGTGCTCTGGTTGAGAAGCACACATACCGTCATCCCCTTTTTGACTATTGGTTATTCCGCTCGCTAGTTGTGCATCGGTGAGTATCGAACCGCGTATTGACCACTACGCCACAAAAATACTACCAAGAGCTCACCACTTTCTCCTATTCTGCTCAAATGACGTCTTCAGTCTCCTTTACTTCTGTGCTACTTCTTTTAGCTATTTTCATGACAGAGGATAGTGAGTACACTAGTGTTTAACTGTTTACTAAACTGGTATGAATGTCCTACAAATGGAACCGCCCGTTCATTTTGGAGTTGGATATCAAGTCACTATGGGATGAACGGAAGCTTTCACAATCTTGCTTTGATAGGAATTTCGATTTATTTACTGATTTTCGTTCTAAACCGACTAAATGGTTATTAGGCCGGTTAAGTTATTGAGATTTAGATGTGCCAAATTGACGCAGCTTGTATAATCGAATATAAGGGCATAACCGAGCATCTTTTTCCATATTCTGTTGTGTTCATCTTAGCCTAAAGGATAGAAAGTGCTTATTTGTTGCAGAAGAATGATTCTCCCAATCTTCCTTTAAACTAGTATCAAGTATTATAGTTATTCGCTTCGTTGGTATTGATTTCCTGATATCTGGCTTGGCACCGAAACGCCACCGGTTCCATTGAAACATGGGTGACGTCGCTTATTCACCATCGGCCTGTCTTGAAATACTATTTGCATCAATTTATCCGTGTTTTAGCTACTATAATCAGTTCTAACTCATTATTATTATTGTCCAACATTTGTTCTAAAGACATTTGTTTTAATTCCTCTTCTTTCCTCTTACTCTGTTAACTAAGGTGGATACAATTTTCTACCTCATATTAGTGGGGGGGAGTGTTCACTTGACTTTCCATTGTCGCTGCACTCATGGACAAATTAGTAGAGTATGTTTTTTTTGCAAAAGTTGCATGAAAAGTGCACTATTTTGGCCATCATTTCAGTTACTGCCTTTCCACCCAGCCACATGTCTCCTCGCCTCTGACTGGTTGACTTGGAGTTAGCTCTTCCACCTTTTGCGCTCTCTTTCGCCTCTAAAAATAACTCCTCTGATTAGCTCTATCGCGCGCGCTCTCACCCTTTCTCTCTCCCCCCTCCCCACCCCCGGGGATCGGTGCGTGGTATGCTCCCTTGTCAATTACTGTTTTGTGGGCCTTGTGACTACTCTTTTTTTGTCCCTCATCGATTAGTTGGAGGTAGTCTTTTTTCTTTCTACTTTTCTTGCCAGTTGGAAGGTTTTTTTGCTGTTGAGACACCCGTTTTTTTTCGGCAAACACCTGTGCCTTAATTCCTCAAGTGTGTAGACTATGTCAACTCAATTTTTTCATATTTGAAATAGTTAAATATCATCCGCAGTGGCCTACTTCTGGCAGACATGCAAGTGATGTTTACGACGATTATTTTGCGTCTCAAGCTTTTCTACCTCCTATACACAACCAGGTCTCCCAGCTGGAAGTGGGTGGACGGATTTCTTTCTATTTCACTTGTTGGCGCTCGTATAACAATTTTGATATAGGAGAGATTGTGCTCATCTTATCCCATTCACTTTTATATCTTTCCGGACAAATTCTACCTAATAGGTACTATTAATCAGAGTAATTTACATTTCCTTTTCTCCGTAAACACTAAACGGAAACTGCTGTCATAAAATAGTTCCCTTTTTACTTTATTATTTTAATAAGTGGTGTATAATTTACTTTTGTCGCCTAGCAGGTAGTACTAATTAACAGAAATTCAGAAATTTCATTTATATTGGAAGTGGGGGGAGAGAGAGAGTGGGTGATCACACTGTCGGAAAGACCCCATGTTCCATTATGACAATTTTATCTCGGTCACTCTAGGCCCGATTTCTATCGATGGGAATTTTTTGCACATCTCACTGTTTCTCTTCATGCATTTATCAGCTAATTAGCGATATTTTAATCATAAGTATCCCAACAATGTACAAGAAAATGTGCTATCAGCGCTGGAATAAGGTACATCTAACTTGTCAGACTTGAGTGGTAGCGATTGTGCCACCGACTCATTAATTAGTCTACTAAAAAGTCCACAAGATCTGCATTGGTGATTAGAGAATTGGTAACCCCCAAGTCACTCGAATAGGAAACTAGAATTTTACCAACCCGTGCGATTGGCCACTCACACTTCTGGTCTTGCGCCTATAGGCATTGACCTTTTTACATTCACGTTGAACGCTTCGCCATCGATGCTAGGTAGTCGTTAAATCTTTCAAGCCCATCAGAAGAATTTTTTGCAACACTTACCTTGCATGAGAGGCAATATCCTGTTGTCTCTCTGCCAATTCTCTTCTTGACTAAAATTAGCCAATGCGATTGTCTATCCCCCACCCATGCCATTTTAATTGTTTTTGTTTAACACAATTAGTAAACTATAATTAGTGCCCTAAATGGACCACAAATCACGTTCTTCTTGCATCATGTTGAGGTCCAGTGTCTTAAATTTTTTCCCAAACGCCATCTGGTGTTTATTTAGGAGTTACCCACACCCCCAAATTTGATGGAAGTTGACATGGTCATTTTTACTTCCAACATGTGATGCGCTTTCCTTAAGACAGAAGGAGAGTGGAAAGAGGATAATCGATACTATTCGCCTTTCATCTCCAAGTCAGAGCTATGGGGTACTGGAGATTAAATCCTTAATTAATCTGAGTACTTGGAGAGGAATGGAATACACATTCTAGCCATTTATTCGTCACAAGCCAATTTAGGATTTACATTTTGCTTTCTTTCCGACGTCATCTAATACGTACGTATTGACCACTATGTCATTTTCCCCAGAACGATCCTCAATCATATATGCTTTGATCACTTTTGAGTGGCAATATTGGTTATTCTGCTTATTCATTTTGCTCTAATGGGGGTTATATTGGTTCATTCACTTTATCTCCCTATCGGTCAATTATCTATCGATAAAGAAAAACCCTATTTAATTCGCATTCCTTTTTCTTAATTCAAGTATTTATGCTTCGAACATTCATCTGCTTGTAATATAATTCGATTATATTATTGTAAGCTAGGTAAGTATTTTTCTTCTGACTCTCCTAATTACACGAAGCTTGAAAGAATAGGCCAAGACAATATCCAGTGGACACGACATTACTTCGAAACCTGATGGTTGGGCTCTTTTGCACTAAACCAATGTTGGCTACAAACTTTGGCTAATTTTTCAACTAGTAGATATGAAGTAGATGGTCAATACATCCATTGAAATACGATAACGCACCCTTATATGTATATTCTTTCAATTTCATTTCTAGGAATCTTTTCACTCGTTTTTATGCCTTCTTCCTTTAGAAATTAGCTTTTGGGAAAAACGCGGAAGCTATCTTCCGCATTTCCTGTAGTGTCGTTGAGCCAACTTGTTAATTCTCCCATTTGGGACAGATTAAATTAAATATTACATGGCAGCGGGCATTAATTTCTTTCCGCCGCTTGTCAAGTAGCACCGATTTTGCTGTGACATTCGTGACAACTGCGTTCTTCTTCCGTGACGAGGTGGGGTGGGCGAAAGACGAGAATTCTGTTCTCCTTTAAAATAGCGTTTGAAGTTGGCGATTGTGTATCGTATTGCTATCTCTATCATATTTAGATCAGTGGAATAACATCACACACACACACACACACACACACACACACGCACGCACACACACACATTTATATTGGCGCTTTTCTATCTGCCAGTTTATAACTGTCTCATTTCTCTGCAAGCTTCCTACTTAGGCTTAATTTTCCTGGGGGGGGGGTGTGTTAAGTCGTAGTTGCTATGAGGACAACATATGATAAATTGACTTTTCACAAATTAATGACTTTATCGGTTTTACGACAAATGCCCTAATCGTTTCGTATTAGTAGTTGGCTATTATTGTGGCTTAACCGTTAAACTAAATGTGTGTTGGGCACATTTATGAATGCAGTTAGAGACTCTATTGCATGAGTGGGTGGGTGGGTGGGTGGGTGGGGGGGGGGATATTGTAACTCAGAATTTCGGAGATTATTGGGTGCTCATTGTGCGAAGAGATGACTTTTCGGTGTTTTTTCAACAACATTTGGGTTAGGATTGCTATTATATACGTGGCACTGATTAGGTTTTGAGTGAATCTCCCTGATGCAATTGTAAAATATATGTATCTAGGCTTTTGGTTGGTAGATGGATTTGGACATCAAAGGGGGGGGAGTAGATGAAGTGATAATTCATCGAGTTGTTTCCATTTTGCCTTTTGATGAGAATGACCCACTTGACACTTTAACACCCGAATTATTTTTTTTTGAAAAATGCGCCCAACCGCTTTCACACGCATGTCTCACAGCAGACCGATGCCGCTGACGTGATGAGTTTTGGTGCTATCAGACGAAGGTTATGGACGTATAGAATATATATTACTACCAATGGCGCTTATTTTGACAGATCCTAAGTGCGTTAAAGGGGTTACTGTTCTCATTTTCAGCTTCCTAGATGCACTCTAGGTATTTGAGAGTGAATTCTTGCCAGCGTTGATAAAACGCTATTTGATCGAGGCAGAAATGACAAGATTTCTGAACTTATTGAATCATAGCTACCTTTTAACTATCCTATATCGATTCTTGATCCATTTTTGCTTGGATTCAAACGTGCATAAGTGCTTGTCATTGAGAACTTTCTCTGCCACAATCTGCTTTAGCTTCTAACTTGCAACTAATTCCTCATTAATAATTATTAATATTATTTACTCCAATTACCTCAAAACAACTCCAACTAGTTGGCGGTGAATTATTTTTTGCCAAAGATTATCAACTTTTAATTAGTTTGTTAGTAAAATGCGTTCTGCGCACTTTAGGTGGTATAATTTCATCTGATCTTCTTTTGCTCCACTTGTGTTGCATATTTTCGCGGTGATAGGTCATTTCGTAGTTAGAGTTGTCTGGTGGCTATGTGTTACCATGAGCACAGTAAACTACACTGTAATAATTTGCATCTGCTCAAATGCGTCGTTTCGGTAACTGGGTGAACTTGTATATATGTATGTGTGGTTTTATTATCGAACGTTAAACAAATTACAACATTTTCAGCTTATACTGCGAGTTTTAACATCTGTTCGACCGTGTATATGTTTTAGCCAATTTTCAAGCCCTTCTCTAATGCCTATGTGAAATTGGTAGTGACTATGTTATTACTTTCTTCTAGCAACGTATTGGACTTCGTACATGCTATTTTCAAGTGAAAGAGTATTATAGTTGAAGGGGAGAGGGTTATTGGTACGATTCCCATCCCTGCGAGCGAATATCTTTTTTCTCTCTTGTGTTTATTGAATTGATGTGGAGGTTATAACTTCATTAATGAAGTAGCATGTTTTAATGTACTTCTGTGTGTTTGCTTATTTCACGAATTTGTATGGTTGGATGGTCGATCGTTTTTTAAAACTAATTTTCAATTTATTTTCAGGGTTCTCTTCCATACATGCTTTTAAGCGTAATCCACGTCTCCCTAGTAGTATTTTAAAGTACCCTTGCGTATCCCTGACCATTCAAACAGAAGCGCTTTAATTTAGATCTAGATTGTCATTCATTGGCTTAAATATTTGAAGGCTTAAAGGATTTTTTCTTCTCTAATCAATTGCAGTACTTTCTATGTGTCGTCCCAGTTCAAATCCAGGCAAGCATTGTTTATATAAATGTCCAAACTTTCCCGTTAACGCACTTTCAACCTTGTAAGCGTTCCACTCATTTGCATTATTCAATTTTGAGGCTAAAAAGAGTGGATTTGTTTAAATTTATACTTACTTTAGTCGCCCTAGGGCAATCTTGCCTGCGATATCGCATATAAATTTCCGGTTAACTTTTTGTGCATTATCAGCCTTCGTAAAACCACGTTCGTGACAAACTTAGTCATATTGGAAGAAAACTCATTGATATCGCTGACCAATCACATTGAGTAACCATGCTTAATAAAAAGTGTAGCAGAGTACTAATTTATTATGAGAAGGGCACCAGTGTGAAATCCGTCTATCTAACCGAATTGTTGGCAAGGATTTTTAGGCTTCCATTTCTCCACGTTAGGAAGAATACAATACCGTTAGATATTTAATGATGTTTCCGAATTCGTACTTCCAAATTTCTAACCTCAAATGCCATTGTTATCTTAAAATTGAAATGCGAATAATCCATATATGTGTATGTTATTTTCCTATTGGCCGGATACCTCTGTTTTAAGTCGTGTTTTTATAATGCTGTTGGGCAAAGAACAGCAAAAGACAATAGCTCAGCTTACTTAGTAAGGCCAATCAGTGCTCTTGCCTTCTCATACACTGTTATCTGATTGGATATTCCCTGTTAAATTCCATTTCGAATGTCTAGATAGATCAGTTCAAATCTTTGCATGTGTTTTGGTGTGTGTGTGTGTGTCTGCATCTACCTCTGTTTTACCCTATCTAGTCCTTTTGTATTTTTCCTCAAAATGATAACCCAATTGTGTTTTCATCGTTACCATAGCGACGTGAATCCATTCCGCCTTTAGTGAGTTTAATTTAGCACCTATCCGTCTAAGTTTGTGAATTTGACTGAATTTCTGAGCATGCGAAATTCCTATTTACATTTGCTTGTGATTAGCCATAGAGTGCCAAGAATTGATTGTCTTGTCCCGAATAGAATTTTTTTCCAATCGGTATTGCCTCTATAGAAGGAGGCCGGGAATGATTTAATTTTTAGCTCTTTTATTCTCTCACGTCTCCCCCCCCCTCCCCGCCCCCGTTTAGCGCTCGTAAATGTTTTCTACTGTGGAACTGGTTTCTGAGTAACAAGTTGGATCCCTGTAATGCGGTGTCTTCAATTTCAAAATGCGTTCCTTGAACCGACATTATTTTTGTAATGGAAGAATTGATTTTTTGAAAAATCGTGAAAAGTTTTTGGCGTTTTTGACGAGATCTATTCTTTTGTCTTTAAGTTAAATTTGCAGAATTTTTATTGCCCAATTCTGTTCTTCCTCTCTTTATAATTTAATCCGTGATTTTTTGTTCGGAAATCTCGCTTTCTGCCCAGTGAATATTATATGCCGGTGTTTAGTGGCATATTTTGAATCCCTCTTACCACCCCTCCTCAATAATCTCATTAGTCAGGAATTCATTTTTTTTTTGAAATTCTTTAATTTCGTTGAATCTTCTCATTGAGGAATTGCGGCAGATTTCGGTGTTTATTCCAACAGGAGTAAAGGAAACGCTTCAGAGTATCCAATGGACCTTTATCGATTGTTCGCTATTGGTGGCTAGTAATTTCGCTAATTGACCGTTCATCATTGGTTTTCAAGTCTTCAATCTATAAGGCTGCAGAAACGACTGAAATGAAATATCACGCCATATTACCTTTCATAGTTAATCTGCTTTGTTCCTCTTTGTGTTGTTTCACTAAGCAGGTTGTTTGTAAAACTACTAGAACAAAGGCAGCCATTCGAAATTCAACTCTCATTGGGGCTTTAATGCTTACATTGTCGCAATTATGAAGATCATAACGTTATATAATCTTGATTTTGTTCCAGTAATTTTTGATCTTTGTTTTTTCTAACTTTGTATTTTTTGTCTCTTCTATTATGTTTCCTCCTCCTCTCAACCAATCCACCTCATCTTCATGATCATCTTTCGATGGCTGCCTTTGTCTCTCACTTTGTCTTCTTTGGGGTATGGCGAAATCGATATATTGATCGGTCTGTTGTTGTTATGCCTATGCACGTATCTGCATGACCATGTCATATATCACTGTACCATACCCCTATGTTCTGCATGCGTTCTCTTTACCACCTCCTCTCTATATATTACTACGACCTTGACCACCTTAGCAATCGCACTATCATCATCAACACCACCAACAGCAGCGTCAGCTGCTGAACCGAGATTTAACTGTGAAAGGTCCTCCCCCTAATTCGCGGGAAGAGGAGGAGGAAGAGGTGTTGCGTATTACTCAGTGCTAATGAGGGATATGTACTTCCACTTCAAATAAGCGAATAGCTAAACAAATGACTTCCAAATACAGACAGAACTAATAGCACCTATGACTCACTATCTTACTCACTTGGATCACATGTTACTTTATAGATTATCCGCACATAAACCACCATCACTACCACCATTATCTTCTCATCCTTCTCTATAATGATCTCCCCCCCCCCCCCCAAACTTCTGCATTTTTCTTGAAACAAAAAACTGCGTATGACAAATTCTTAGATGGTTTTATTGCAATATGAGTACTCAATTATCTACCAGTAAGCGATGTTTCAGTGTTGGCATAATAAAGTGAAATACGATATCTCGCTCTCTCTTTATTGCGAGCAGTGTTCTCCTCTCTTGAATGCTCAATCGGTTTTGGGATCAGAAATTTAATCTCCGAGTCACTTTTGTTTCCGTTAGCTCGCTTTTTTGGCATTTTTTGCTGTTTGCTGCGAGTGAAACGAACATCCTACTTCATCCGATTTTCAATTTTTCGTTATATTCTCTATTTCCCCTCTCTCCGTCAAATTGATATCCATTATTATTTGCTCCAAGGGTAAGTTCTGAACGCCATCATCCAAATTTTCTTGTATGGTTTTCACTTGCTATCCTACCAGTATTGATCAAGATCTCTTATGAACAAATATTTATTTATTTCAAATTGCAGGCATTTTGATTGTTATCATTAGCCCCTTAGTTGACTTCGGGCTTCACAGAGGGAAGGTAACATCAAAGTGAAAAAATTCGAGAGGAGGACCAGAAGAGTGATTCACAGATGTAAAAGGGACAGACAAAAACGTAGAAAAAGGTGAGATGAGTACTGTGAAAGTAGTCGAATATGACATACAGTGGGGTGATGGTAGTTAGAAGTGAGAAGTCAGCTGCCGATTAATGCTTTTTTGCCGTATGAGTACACGTTGCCCAGGGTGCACCACATGGACGAAAGTCTATCGCGTACCCCGTAAACAAATATTGAAATCCATTTAGTTTTCATTCAGTTATACGTGTGGGGTTCCTAAGAACCATCAACTCTGTGATACGATGACGAAGGCAGATTGAACCAGCAACTGCTAGAGAGCCTTAGTCCAGTCGATGGACAATATGGTAGAAGTATGGCTACATAATTAACATGGAATAGTATTATTTAGAATTATTGTAAGAATAAAATGGTAATGAAAAGGCTCTGGATTCTGGAAAAAATAGGGCTCTGTTGGTTCACCGACTCGACCCGTCTATTTCTGCAAGTTTGGAAGCTATATCAGGACTGAGAATTGTTAAGCTGTTCTGCTAATGCAATTGCATAAATAAGGGCTTGCTGCATTACTTATTGAACGAATAGTAGTGTTTCGCATTAAGGTTATGCAAGGAATGTCTAATCTAGTTCCTTTTCTTCTCCTAGTAGTGCTTGCAAATGCCAACTTTTTCTACACGTGAAATTCGTGAAAAAACACCAATAAAAACATCGTATTTATCTACTTGTCACAGCCTCTCCCCCCCCCCCCCCCCCCCCCCCCCCAACTTCGACCGTGACCTCAAAAGGCCACATGATTCAGGCAGGATTTAGCATTTGGTTACTTACCCTAGCAAAACTTGAGGAAACAAACATGTTTTCTCTTTTCCCCTTTTCTCCTTTGTGTGTGTGTGTGTGTGTGTCTAAATTGTTTGCCACACCAATTAGCTTAACCAAATCGTTTACTACTATCTACATTAATCTTTAAAGGCGTTTTTGTCTGAATTTGCCTTTTAGTTGGAATGTGCGAGCCTTCAAAGTACCTTTTTATTGGTTATCACGTTTTAGCGAGTTGGTTTAAATTTCAAGTTGTAGTGATTTTTTGCTTTAACTTTCCCCTTGATAAGTGAGAGGACTTGAACTTTCATCCACACAAATTCGGTTAAATTCTTGGTTAACTTGCGAGAGCTCAGGAATTTGGACTTTGTAATTTAATTTGGAGCCCCAAATCCACACTGCAATTTATTTATTTTCCTTAATTTTTAAATCTTAAAGTTTCTGCTGTTGTTTTTAGGGTTTTAGAATGTTGAACACTAACTTAACTGAAACCCCTTAAAAAAGTTCGAAAAACTCAGACAAGCAGATCATTGCCTTGTGTTTATTCAGTCCTTTGTTAACCGACTTTTCTGTTACTTTTAGGGTGCTCGAACTAAGCATTTAGTTACGAATAAAGTATGCTCTGTATAAAATCCTTTAGTTTAAGAAGGTCGTTGTTCGTCAAATCTCAAAAATAGAGTTTTTTCCCAATATGAACTTTGTCTCAGTTTTAGTAAATTTCGGCATTGTACAACTAACGATGAGGTGTTAAGATTCCGTCTAATTTGAGTTCGATATTTTTAATTGATTTCATTGCTTTACACGGAATTTGCATCCTTCTTGTTGGACCCTCTTAAGGTTGTCAAGAGTCGTGTGCGAGGCTTGAAATGCATTCTTTTGAATTAAGGCCACTTTATCGATGCCTGTTGTCAACTTACACTTAGTGAACTTGATAGCACCACTAGACCCGCCGACCGGTATTCTATTTTCATTTTGTCGCTTTTTTGACGTTTCCACTTCTCCTCCCTTTGGCTTTCTAGCTTGCCAAAATAAACTCCTTGAACTACTCAACTTCGCAGTCAAGCTCAGTTGTGTTGTGCGTGCTGGTCTTTTTGTGGTGTTAATAATGCATGTGCTCTCTACTTTATCTCATATAACGCGCTGCACCCTTGATAGCACGGATCACTCTTCGAAAACTCTCTCTCTTGTTAAATTGTAAACTTCAGGTTGGCAATGATTTATGCACTTAGACCACCACCACCGCCGCCATAAAAACACTCTTTTCAAAAAAGCAAACGGACTTTTACTAACCGTGGTCAGTAGTTTATGTCACCGGCTTACTTGGATGCCCAACCAAGCACCGCAGTCGCTATGCCTTCTACTTCCCAGATCAATTTTGTTTATATCAGAAGAACAATCAACGAATAGGCAAGGATAATTAAAATATATAATAGGAGGGGCGTTTTCTTAGTTCCTTATTTGAGATACTGAACAGGCAGGTGAGGGTATAAGTGGGCAATTTCATTCGAATACCACCACCCTTTCCCTCAACCCCCAGGCAATAATCAATATTCAGTTTTCCTCAACAGATCGTCATGGCATACTAAATCTCCTATTAATTCGCAAAAACGCCACCCACCCTCCCTTCCACCCCAGTTTAGTAATTTCTAATGCGAATACCATCACCTCATTGTAACTTTTTGCCACTTTTCTCTTCTCCCTTTGCATCGCAGACGAATCGAAAGTTGCACGAGCTTCGCTCCTCTATAGTGGCTGCAAACAGAGGCGACATGGACCAGGAATCACCTCACCGCGGACTCCTGGCTCGTTTACCACAATCACTTCCTCCAACAGCTGCCGCCACCAGGGCTAACCAAGGTAGCGTAGAGTACGCCGAGTTGGCGTTCAATCCATCTACTCTGCCACCGGGTGGTGGTGGTGCTCCCAGGAAAAACACTGTGGAATTCGCCACCATGGGAAGGACTGGTTCCGCTCCGAAACTCAAGCGTGGACCTGCTCCTGGTGATTTGTTTAATACTCATTACTTGCTTAATTATTTAAGTTTGATGTTATTAGATTGGCACACAAAACCTTAGGCTAATTAAAATTCATCTAATCGTTGTGCTAATTGCGGATGACTACTATAGCACTTATATGTGCTACTATATAGACTATAGACCATTTACTACAGACTACTATATAAGATAAGTAGCTTTTATCTAATAATTTGTATTCGTATAAATTGATTAATGCATTGCATGAGAAATACTAGGGTCACCAAATGCCCGATTTCAGTAGTTTAAGCCAAAATGGACCTCGGCAAACTGTGATGGCACTGGTAGTGGCCTTGCAGGCGTTTAAGCCCTTATCAAAGAAAACCGATGTACAGTGTCTGTTTGCTTTTGGGTTGGACGTTTTAACTTTAAAAAATAAAATGAAATTCATCGCCCACAAATGCTATCGAGCAGTTTGTCTACTCAGTGATAGACTTGAAGAGTGCTTTCCTTCAATATGTCTGGACACAACCAGATCTCAAACATTTTTAGCTAAAAAAATGTGACTTGCTTTAATTCTTTAAACAATTTTCCTCCAAAAGTTCAGAAGGAATTAGAGATATCGTTTGGACTATCCTCTTTGATTTCCCTTCATATTCCTATTGTTTTAATTCTCATGGACATTCATCTAAAAATAAGTGATCTCTAGGGCTAACGCATATTTCTCTATGTTGTGTCATATTACTCAAATTTATTTAAGTAACAATGATTTTTCTGTTGAAATATAGGTTCTTCCTCAGCATCGATGCAACAGTTACCACGGTCTCACACTCAAGGGAGTGAAGAAAGTGAGAACAATTATACTGAGATTATTGGCGTTCTTCAGCCAAAGGCATACACTAGTCAACTTGTTTTGAAACAGCAACAAGAAGCCACCCAAGCTATATTGGGCATGCACTCCAATTCTCCCTCAGTCTTTGTGTAAAATTACCCCCTAATGCTACATTTTCTTCCCACGAGTGTCCGTTTTATTTCCTCCCTTTTCCTCCTCATTGAATGTTGTCAATTTTTGCCCCATTATTCCTTTTTCTTTACCCCACCCGTCTCTATTGACACGAACTATCTCTATGTTTCTAAGTCTAAGAGCGCATTTATTATCTGTGATGTCTGTCAAAGCAAGTCTTGGGACAAAAGCAATTCCTTCAGTTTACCAGCTAGTCAATCAATCAACCAAAACTTATGAGGGGAGGGGGGGGGAGGAGGAGAAAACAAAGGCACCCAAGATGACCATCCGAGCTGTCCATTTCTCTTCATTATTTATTTCTTATGACCTCTATTTCCTGACCCCCGTTTTTTTGCCACTGTAACGCCTCCCTACAATCATGTATTCTCTCCTCAATTTACAGACGAGTGAAATCAATAAACTAGTCGAAGTGTACACCTTGTTTCCCTCCTAACTGGATCTTTCATTAACGAACCTTTGATAGATTTCTTTATTGCGAGGAGAAATCATCACTTTACTATAATTTCTAATTTATTATAGATTCATTGCTAGAGTTTTAGTTTTTTGGGCTTAAACAAAGTAAATGGTTTGCACACAAGTCAAGAAAATGATGAGGTTGCATTTATTGTTAAATCACTCAAAGGGAAATGTGGAATCGATCACGAACTCGAGGTTTCAATACTTGTTGGCACACAAGTTTTGTGTTTCATAATCTTTATTTATTTATATCAAATGGCAGGCGTCTTGATGGTTATCATTAGCCATTTAGTTGACTTCAGGCTTCACAGAGGGGAAGGATCATCAAATTGAAAAAGTCGACAGGGGGGGGAGCAGAAGAGTGTTTCAAAGATGCAAGAGACAAACACAGAGGTAGAACAAAGGTGGGGTGAGCACTGTGAAAAATATTCGAATATGGCACAGAGTGAGGTGATGGTAGTTTGAAGTGAGAAGTCAACTGCGTCAATGGGGTGATGGTAGTTTGAAGTGAGAAGTCAACTGCCACAATGGGGTCATGGTAGTTTGAAGTTAGAAGTCAACTGCCTTTAATAGACTTTTTTGCCGTATGAGTATACGTTGCCCAGCGGTTTATAGACTTTTTGCCGTATGAGGTCTGTTGCCCAAATATGACATACAGTGGGGTCATGGTAGTTTGAAGTCAGAGGTCAACTGCCGGTTTATAGACTTTTTGCCGTGTTAGGGTTAGATCAACTGCCGGTTTATAGACTTTTTTGCCGTATGCGCATACACAATGACATACAGTGGGGTGATGGTAGTTTGAAGTGAGAAGTTGTGACATATAGTGGGGTGAGGGTAGTTTGAAGTCAGAAGTCCACTGCCGGTTTATAGACTTTTTGCCGTATGAGTATACTTTGTAACATACAGTGGGGTCATGGTAGTTTGAAGTCAGAAGTCAAGGCATACAGTGGGGTCATGGTAGTTTGAAGTCAGTGGTCAACTATACAGTGGGGTGATGGTAGTTTGAAGTGAGAAGTCAACTACCAGTCAATAGACTTTTTTCCGCATAAGTATACGTTGCCCAGGGTGCACCACATGGAGGTTGTAAGTACACGTTGCCCAGGGTGCACCACGTGGAGGTATGCCGTTTGAGTATACGTTGCCCATTGGTTTATAGACTTGTTTGCCGTATGAGTATACGTTGCCCGTCAATGGGGTGATGGTAGTTTGAAGTGAGAAGTCAACTGCCACAATGGGGTCATGGTAGTTTGAAGTTAGAAGTCAACTGCCTTTAATAGACTTTTTTGCCGTATGAGTATACGTTGCCCAGCGGTTTATAGACTTTTTGCCGTATGAGGTCTGTTGCCCAAATATGACATACAGTGGGGTCATGGTAGTTTGAAGTCAGAGGTCAACTGCCGGTTTATAGACTTTTTGCCGTGTTAGGGTTAGATCAACTGCCGGTTTATAGACTTTTTTGCCGTATGCGCATACACAATGACATACAGTGGGGTGATGGTAGTTTGAAGTGAGAAGTTGTGACATATAGTGGGGTGAGGGTAGTTTGAAGTCAGAAGTCCACTGCCGGTTTATAGACTTTTTGCCGTATGAGTATACTTTGTAACATACAGTGGGGTCATGGTAGTTTGAAGTCAGAAGTCAAGATGTCAACTGCCGATTAATAGACTTTTTTGCCGTATGAGAAGTGATAAGTCAACTGCCGGTTAATAGACTTTTTTGCCGTATGAGTGGGTTGCCCAGGGTGCACCGCGTGGAGGTAAGTCTATCGCAACAACTGCCGGTTAATAGACTTTTTTGCCGTATGAGTATACGGTGCCCAGGGTGCACCACGTGGAGGTAAGTCTAAATATACATTGCCCAGGGTGCACCACGGAGGTAAGCCGAATGAGAATACGTTGCCCAGGGTGCACCACGTGGAGGTAAGGTGTAGTATACATTGCCCAGGGTGCGCCACGTGGAGGTAAGATAGCTTGAACTCAGAAGTCAACTGCCGGTTTATAGACTTTTTTGTCACATGAGTATACGTTGCCCAGGGTGCACCACGTGGAGGTATGTCACATGAGCATACGTTGCCCAAGGTGCACCATACTGGCTTTACTATTTAACAGGAGAGGAGCTGTAGAGGACTATTTCCATATCTAAATCGGCCCACCTTTTGCCCGTGATGACAGGCTCATGGATTATGCACTATGCTTTTTAGTTACACCTAACTGAGACATATATTTATTTATTTATTTCAAATGGCAGGCGTTTTGATAGCTATCATTAGCCATTTAGCTGACTTCAGGCTTCACAGAGGGAAGGTTCATCAAAGTGGAAGAAAGTCGAGAGAAGGAGGGGTACAGAAGAGCAATTCACAGATGTAAAAAAGGCAGACAGACACAAAGGTAGAGAAAAAGGTAAGATATGTACTGTGAAAGGGGTCGAATATGGCAAGCAGTCGGCCATGGTAGTTTGAAGTCAGAGGTCAACCGCCTGTTAATAGACTTTTTTGCCGTATGAGTATACGTTGCCCAGGGTGCACCACGTGGAGGTAAGTCTATTGCACACCCTCCTAACTGAGACATCGACGCAACCAAACTCATAACCCGTTTTTTTCGCCACAATGTATTTACAGTTTGTGACTAACAGTAGTACGGTTACTCTGACCATACCAAGGAGGGGGGGGGAGACTTTTTTGACAGGGTTTGTATACAAGGCCTTACCTATTTGATTGATTACAGTTTCACCCAATTTGAACACCATGATTGCAAAAAAATTTGCAGTTTGTGTTAATTTATTAGGTTAAATTATTTAGTTTAGATGTGATTACTGTCGTTCTGCCTATATTTCTTCAAATACTTTTTAAGTTACAAATGACTGTTCTATATTTTGGATAGGACTCTAATTTTAGAACCCTTGATAAATGCTGCAGTATTGAGGTCAAATTCATTTCCCCTGTCAACAAACCTTCCCCATTTGGATTCACTTGATTGATAGTGATTGACTACTAACCTATTCGTATTTGTGAACATTTACTTATTGCTGGTAAAAAGCGCATTTAACCATGTTCACCCACACCATCACTGCACTCACCCTCGGTTTCCCACTTTTTGTCTTCCTTCTCTGTTTGTTAAGGTAGGAGCTATAGTTACTATGGCAATCGTCCATCAATTTCACCCCTTCGAAAAGGCTTTCACTTGCTAACCTTGAGTGGCATAGTTCCGAATAATCACATTTTACTAACCATGCTTATTTGCTGTCGTGAATTCCATTGGATTAGCATTGATCAATGCTGAATATACGACTATTGATTTGACGTCACTGTCAAATAAGCTTGTTCAATATTATGCCAATTATTGAGAGTTGGAGCAAAAGTCTAACACGCCTTATCTAATTTACGTCTTGATTAATTGGGAAACTTGTAACTGTGGGAGACAATTATAGGCAATTGTATTGTACGTGGGGTATGTCCTTAAACATTATAAATACGCAAAAACTGAACCTTCTGAATTTTTTGACGAGAAATGTTTAAAGAACGTGCTTTCAAAGCTGTTTTTCATTTTCATATGATCTTCATCTAGTACTCCTGTTGATCCGGTGAGGCATTACTCTTCCAGATAACATCTTGTTCTCTTGAACTGAGTTGCAATGGTACTTACAGAACTGTGCCACTCTAGACAATGAGAAATACTTTTGATACTTGCCTTATCAAAGCCCTGTGGCACTAAACCACATTAATATGAGCTTAATTGAATGGAATGAAATGTAAAACTCTAGAATGGAGAGGTTTTCCGGCGGTTTTGCTTGCACCAAGTTCTGTGTTTTATAGCAAGCCTACTTCAACTGGCAAAAAGAAAATAAAATAATTTCAAATCGCTCAAAATTCTGAATTATCGGAAACTTTCATTTTATTGGTGCATGGGAAAAAATTGACTATTTTTCCCCAACTATGGGTAGAAAAGAGAATTTTGCGCCTGATTATGTCAATGCTGATAAAGTCACTTAGAACTTATGGCAAGTGGATGTTTTCTCTCACTATAGTTCCCTTAGGGCTCTCATGGACCTGCAAATCCTGTCATTCCATCTTGACCCTTATCTACGAAAGGATTCAATCAGATTTTTACCTTTATCCATGTTTAAAACACCCCAGGAAAAATACCGAAAAGTTGCATTTGCTAAAACCCCTGTAGCGGATTGCTACGCTAGTAAAGCCTGACTGACTCAGAAATCTCTATGGCAGATTCTCCTACATCTAGCTAGACTCCCAGAACTAGCTAAGCTATAGCCCAGCTATAAAGGAAACAGATGTGTAGCACGGAGCACGTTTATTCAGTAAGTATATTGCGGATCAAGTGTACACGCAGGGAGCTACTCATGATCAGGATGGGGGATTAGGTTAAACAAACAGAGGTTGATGATTGGTCACTGTTTGTACGGTCGCTGCATACAGAGTTGTACGGCCGCACCTCCCAATCCTGGCGAGCAGACATGCAGGCATACGATGACGCACACACCGATAACTTGTCCCACACCCCAAAGCATA
>UZAE01012256.1:9877-50140 GCA_900617975.1 Rodentolepis nana
TTTCAAATATTTAAAACAGACCAGGAAAGAAGTTTTATCTAGACATTCTCCCTACTCAAGACCTACTTTAAATACCCCCAGGCCTGTAATCGAGAATGGTGGTGATCTGCATGAATATTCAGGCGCTGTAAACTTCATTTTAAATAAATTCATTTCCGGAACCAAAACAGAAGAAATATTTTGAATCTGGATTCTTGCCTATGAAATTTCAAACTAACGCTTAATAACCACTAAGAGCTCATTTTTAAACCACTAGAGGATAACGTCTACAAGGCGATGACGAAATTGGCGAGGAAGGAGTTTTATTTGACGAATCTAGTAAACAATTCAGTTCTCATTGATTCTCTCACCATGATGCTTACATCTAAGTGTCCATTAGCACAATTTTCGAGACAATAAAATCATTCTGATCAACAGAAAACATTCTCATTTTGCCCAAAATGCTGATATTGGCGTTTCTCTGGTCATTATTTTTAGAAACATCGTGGGAAAATTGAACTTGAAGAATGCTGCTACCCACAGATCCCCCCCCTTCCCCCATTCCGGCATTCCAGCATGGGCAAGACCAGCCAGATGTAATATGAGTCAGCTTTCCATGGAAAGAACCTCCGCTACAAATCAAAACCAAGTTATTTCATATCCTGTAATCTCGTGATTATCATCCGAATTGACACTAAGTGGAGCCTGAAGTACTTGAATCTACAGAACAAGGAAAATCAAGTTCGCCTACTACTAGGCGTTCCGTCAGATATAAGCATAATCTCAAAAGAGCTTTGGAAACTATTTGGGTGTTCAAAGCAAGAACTAATTTCCTTGCATACTGTTAAGCTAAGGGGAAACTATGATGATGTGCAACCTCACGAAATATCAGTAATTCAATAATAAAATCACCAGATTCTCGCTAAAATCTCTGTGGTTGGACAATTTAGAATTTATGAAGACATCTCCCATCTTATGCATTTCATTACAACCTCTAATTCATTTCAAAGGAATATAAAGATTGGCGTTAAATTGACTCTTTTTGCTTTCACTTAATTTACGTCACACCTACTTAGACTCAAAGAAGAGAGAGAGGGGACTTATGAGTAGCAAAATAAATTTACTTAAATGGACTTGAAGGTGGCGAGAATTAATAATTGCTTACTTAGTTAACCAATAATTGCAGTGGCAGCCACTTCGTAGGTGGTCTCGCAAATGCATTTGAAAGCGTGGGAAAAAATACTCGCTAATCTTGTAAAGAGAAGATTATAATCATCGATTTCTTTTAGGTGTAAATGACTTACTTAATTGAGTTGAGTTTAAGATTACATTACGGAGAAATTAAAATCGATGTTGAATACTTGGACAAAGTGGCCAGTTCTGGTAATAACCTTGACTGCGATGAGAAGAGAACATTTATTTATTTATATCAAATGGCAGGCGTTTTGATAGTTATCATTAGCCCTGGAGCTGACTTCGGGGCTTCACAGAGGGGAGAAGGAACATCAAAGTGACAAAAAGTCGAAATGGGAGACAGAAAAATGATTCACAGAGGTAAAAGAGACAGACAGACAGGCAGACACAAAGGCATAAAAAAGGCAAGATGAGTACTGCGAAAGGGGTCGAATATGACAAATAGTCGGGCCATAAAAGTTTGAAATCAGAAGTCAACTGCAGACTTTTTTGCCGCATAAGTATACGTTGCCCAGGGTGCACCACGTGGAGGTAAGTCTATCGCACTTGGACAAAGTGGCCAGTTCTGGTAACAACCTTGACTGCGATGACCAGAGAACATGATCAGCTTAAAGTATGACTCTTTCGAAAACCTACTTCAGGTCAGAAATATTCAAAACCAACCCGTTCGGCACTGTTCATTTCACAGAAACGTCAGTATTGCATAATATTCAGACTGCTCTAAGTGAATTATTGAGACAATTTACTAATTGAAACTGGACATGTTTGCATTCTCATTACAATCGGAAACTATCAATAATAGAGGCTACAGATGGTTCGAATAATGGTGTTGGTGCAGCTATCTCTCTTGCCTTCTCTGATAATTCGGAAAAGCTGTTCCTCATTCTTCACACATGCTTACTTTAGATGAATATAATTATAGTCTCCTGGTGTTAGGCGAATGAAATCCATTTATAGGAATGTTAGATGGTGGCCTTGAATGAACATTGAAATCGAAGCAACTACCTGGGGATGCAATGAAGAGCCAAAGCTTTTCCACACAGGGAACTTAGTGTCGGAGCAAAAATATCAGCTAAATTGTTACGCTTACAGTCGGGTTTTGCTTCATCGTGCCGAGGCAAATTCGCACACAATCTGATCTGCTAAATTCCTCGACAGTCTACACTATGTACTTTCAACTTGATCGATTATCCCAGACCAGATCGCAATGGTCAATTCCATCTGCAGCAGTATGGAACTTCGTTTGAGTATATTTCTAGCGTGACATTTGCCACCATTCTCTCGTGTCAGTCTCTAAGTTGTTTCAAAGACTACTTCTAATATCTCAGTAGTAATGTGTTTCGTCAGGGCTTTTCATGTGAAACCAGATCTAAATCATTTGAATATACCGATCGTAATTATTCCCAAGAATTAGTAAACGTTAACATATCACGCTTAATATATAAAATGCGTCAGAATGTAATAGCATTTGAGTGTGGGATCTAAACCTAAAGGCGTCTTTGACGTAAATGACATTTATCTATTGTTAATAATCTACCTTTGGTGATATATTTTTTAGGTTAAGTTGCATAGCATAAGAACAAAAAACGAGTAAAATAAAAATTAAATAATGAAAATTCTACAAATGTGTTAAACGTGGCTTCGATCTATCATTGGACTGGATTTTTGATCTCATTCTAAACAGTAAATTCATATTTAATATGTCAATATATTTAGCAATAGGCTTCTAATATTTATCGTGAACAAATATTTCATCTATGTGGGAAATGTTCCATCGCATTATATGGAATGAAAACTGTGATTTATTGGTAGATTATAAAATTAATCTCATTGTTTCAATTTTTGGATCGGATTGAACGCTTAAACGGAATTAATGAGCTTAAAGGCTCATGTCAAATGTTATCCAACTCAATCACATAATTCCCTTTTTCCTCACTCTCTCCTGCCAAGGTTAATTTTAATCAATAATGTCACACAGGTGAGTAGCTTGGTAGTTTAACACGAACCAGATTCATTCGAAATAACGTTTTTTTCAATTTATATCTTATCTATTAATACTATATGCTGGTAAAGAATTAATTCACTCTAAAAAACAACTTAATTAAAAATTTCATTATTAGATTCCGTTTTTAAAAATTATTTTGTAATTTCCTTCCAATAGTGAACTCAAAAATACATGTTTTTGCCACTCTTTTTGCATTAAATTAAATGTGATTCGCTGGGTGTGCGATAGACTTGCCTCCACATGGTGCACCCTGGGCAACGTATAATCATACGGCAAAAAAGTCTATTAATCGGCAGTTGACTTCGCATTTCAAACTACCATGACTCCACTGTATGTCAAATTCGATCACTTCTACAGTACTCATCTTTCATCTTCTCTGCCTTTGTGACTCTTTACATCTGTGAATCACTCTCCTTTTCCCTCTCCCGCATTTTTTCCACTTTGATGTTCCTCCCCTCAGTGAAGTTCCAAGTCAGCTAAAGAGCTAATGATAACTACCAAAACGCCTACCATTGGAAACAAATATATATATATATATATCCAAGGTGTTTAGTTATGTGTCCTAGTGAGCCCAATATGGATATCAGTGGAACAGTAAATGCTTCTAAACGATTCGGGAAGAAATAACGTGGAATGAGTTCTTTATTTCGGAACCATCTGCTCTCATTCTTCAGACGATTTTAAAGTCGCCTGTAAGTCTTCTAAGTTTACTGGGGGAGGGTGGGGAGTGGGGAACACATCACTCATATCATCTTGAGTATTTATTTCTTCACAAACGTGCCATTGGTCAATTGGTGGGTTGATATTTAATCATCGCTTTACAAATTTATAAACCACTTTATTGCCTTAAGTATCCTTATAACTAACCAACTCAATCTTCTCACAACAGTTGTGGCTATAACTATGTTACACACGTGTATAATGTCTTAAAATTGCATAGTTTCAATGATTTATACTAACACTGCTCAGTAAAAAAAAGCAAATTAACACTCTTTGGTAGTTGAATACAAATTTTGCCTTATAGGAAACCTCGAATCCACATTCCGTGCTACGTGCTGACAATTAGTGGGTCTAAGTTTTACTCCACTCAGTGAACACACCTCGGTCCAAACACATAGAGCCAGCTATGCAAGTACCGGCAGGAAATGCTGAACAGACTTCAACAGGGTTTTTTAAATCAAGCTCCACCTGGGCTCCCCATCTTTGCTCACAACATAAAACCGTTTTTGTGGTTAGAGTGGAAAGCTCTGCTCGTTCTTTATAGGCCGTAATCAGATTGGACATATGTGGTCAATATTATTAGGTTGGCAACTAAGTCATTGGCGATTTCAAATAAGAAGGCAAATTCGGAATTTTTGTTTAAAAATATAACTTTATTCAATTAGATATTGGCCGTTCTTGTCGATGACCTTTTTCCATCGTTCTGGCAGAGTAAAATTCCCCCTTCGTAAAATGTCTGGTCTTTGCTATTACAAAACTGAATTAGGTGTGATCCGACATCATCCGCGTTGTTAACAATTTTACCATTTAAAGAGTCTTGCATGGAACGAAACAAATGGTAATCCGAAGGCGCAAGGTGAGGGCTATATGGTGGGTGTGACAAAACATCCCAACCCAGTTCCAATAATTTTTGCCGAGTAACCAAAGATGTGGGGGGGGGGCCTTGCGTTATCATGATGGAAAACAACACCCTTCCGATTTGATAATACCGGCCGCTTATCTTCAATTGCATCCTTCAGTTTTTCGAGTTCTTCAACATACACATTTGAATTTATCGTTTGGTTCTGCGGCATGAGTTCAAAACACAAAATTCCTTTGTGATCCCCCCACCAGACTGACAGCATAATCTTTTTTTGGTGAATCTCTGCTGCTTTTGATACTGTTTGGGCTGGTTGATCTTGCTTCACCCATGATCTCTTGCGNTGAGGGATCCATAAATCAAGTTTCTTGACATAACCAAGAGTTTTTCATTTTTTTTCAATGCATGTATGCGACACATTGAGCTTCTCTGCAAAATCTCGTGTTGTGCTGTGACGATTTGAATCGATAATGGCCTTGATATGGGTTTCATCCACTTCGACTGGGCGGCCAGATCGTTGTGAATTTTTCAGTGAAAAATCACCGGAACGAAATCTTTCAAACCAATTTCGACACTGCCTTTCTTTTAAGGCTTCATCTCCATATACGGCACATAACTTCTTTTGTGCTTGCGATGCGTTCTTGCCTTTTCGGAAGTAATACAATAAAATGTGTCGGAAGTGCACGTCCTGTTCTTTCATTTTTAAATTGAGATAAAAACAAAACTAAAGAACTAAACAAAAAAATTTTTTACTAATTAACCTAGAAGCCCATACAGTAAGAAAAAAATATAGGTTAGATGCTCTGGCTACGTTAACAAAACAAAAGAAAGTATAGAGTGAATCCGTCAGCAAAAACGCCAATGACTTAGTTGCCCATCCAATATTATTACCAATTTGCGGTTGTCACATTTCGTTTTCTGGAATTCATTCCCCCTAATATATTTATTTCAAATGGCAGGCTTTGTGATATTTATCATTAGCCCTTAAACTTTGGCTTCAGCTTCACCCCTAATATATTAACTATTGTTAAATTGGGAGGAAATATGTAAATCGCCCACAATTCAACAATCATTCGACTCTAACAGTCTTCCAAAACATTCTACATTAACAGAATTTAGGTTTTTGATTTAAAGCTGTTTAATTAAAAAATCCGCTTTAGGAATCACATAGCTCGCAAATGTTACAGAAGCGACTTTAGGTAGTAAGTAGATACTCAGATTATTGTCTATTTAAATTTGTGTCAACTAGGCTTTGTTCACCTCAACCATCTTGTTGGTGTTTTCAGGCTTTAATAACGAAAAATATAAACATCCTTATTTCATTTCTATAAATAGTTAATCATGACCCGTTTGAAAAAAATTGTTCCATTTTCAAACAATTTTTATCACGTGCATTCGTAACATGATAATGTTCTAAATTTTAGGCCAAATCAAATGTTACGTAAGTGATTTCGAAAGCCTGTATTCGCTGGTTGGTTCTCACAAACCCCAAAAACTTATATACTAACTCTAATTTTTACCAACCTTTGTCTATCACTGAGTTTTTATAACCTTTTGCAGACATAATTAATTTCGCAATTGGGTTTTTGGGCTTATTATTTCTAATTTTCTTGCCTGCCATAAAATTCTTCTTTCTTTATTTTTTAAATTAATTTAGTCAACAAATATTAAATTTGGTGATCAAGATAAAATGATACACTCTTTTCATTCGATGCAACCCAATGTCCTAATTTCTTAACCTTCAATTCCACAATGCAATTCACATTTTAATGGTGTCATGGGAACCCATGCACTTTATTTGCGACACATATGCTGTTCATCAAAATTTTATAAAACCTATTCCACTTGATTAGGTACTTCGAACAATTTTGCCTCCTTGTTGATGTACATCGCATTCTTAAAATATTTTCAACAACGATCCGGTATTAAGTTGTCATTTAAATCTCCCGCCAGATTACGTGACGTTGATTTTAACAACACGTAATGTCTTTAAGTATTTGCACTTAACACATTTCAGAAATTATTTTGCTTTACTTGAAACTATTTATTCAATCAACGCGCTCCATTTAAATAAGTTAATCTATAAAAACATGAACTTAAAAGCCCGAATAAGCACAATTTTACTCTTAATGATCTGCATTATTTGTGACTTGGGGTAGCTCGAGTGGTCAACAAAACCTTTGTGAGCACGTGGTTGAAGGCAGGGTTAATTAAAAGCTGACATTTTGACACGCTTTTTGCAGCGCTCCAACCCCTTCCAACCTTAATCACCTTAATTTGAGAGCACGTGTTGGAGAATTTCACGACGAGAACCGCTATTGAAGTGGTGGAGGAATCCTAACTCAATTATTTAAAAGGATTTTAAACTTTACCATTTCATACTCACTCATAAGGAGCACATATAGTGATCCGTTTACTTCATTCTCGCAAAGATCTCCACTTTTTAATGAATTAACACGATACAATCTAATGAAAGCGTAATAAGATCATGTGGAATGGGGGGCCATATTGACTGACTAATCGAAATTTGTCAAAGCATTCATTTTATTGTGTCAGCAGAGAGGTGGGAGGATTGCCACCATATCTCTTCGAAAAATAAATTAGGTTTATATGCAAAGCATTTCTCTATTTAGTCACCTTTGTGTAAACACTTACACGTGCAGTTGAATAGAGTCTGACATTGCATTCTTTCAAGTTGTCAGGTATTGACTTAAAATCTGCTATTCAGGGAGGAAGGTAAAAGTCACTCCTAATTTTTATTTCTTTCAAATCGATCGATTTGATACATAATGCATTTTTTATTTGGAGGAAAAATAGGAAAATTGTTATTAAGATAAATCAACCTGTGAGTCCATTGAGTTTACATTAGCATACTTAGCTGCTTATAAAAGTATGGGAACAAATTTCATTCATAATATATTAAAATTAAAATTCAAACGAAATCCGAAAATTTTACTTTGTTCTGTAATTTTTGCATTGATTTTAGACTAACAATTTCTCAAAAAGGAAATATTAAGTTGCAAAGAAAAATCGATAAATACCCCAATCAGTTGCTCTAAAGGACTATTTTAACTCTGAATTCGATTGTTTGAGAAAGAGTTTTAAATATATTTTTAAAGCACTTGACAAATATTAAAGTGTTCGTTTTAGAACAAATTTTGTTTGTAAATATTAAAATTGAAGTAAATGGATTTTCTATGCGTAGGTAATTTAGTCCGTATGTGTTTATACTCAACGAAGTGTATTTTGAAGGGAAAATCTACTATTTCAATCTCTGAACTTGCACAAATTAGTTGTTAAGCAACAACTCAAATTATATCCAAGTTCCAATATCTTCAGTTTATTGTTTAATTTTAATATCATTTTATATTAAAAATGAAAAGTAAATTGCTTGTTACTTCAAGTAAATTCAATGGTTTTGACAAAATTCGCAATTCATATACAACGCGTTATTATTCCTACCAGGAAAGGTTGATCTCTCAGTTTCAGATCATTGGGATGACCACGTTTTCTCGAATGCCATTTACCAACTAGTGACTCAAACTTTGCAATAATGAGATTAGCTAATATATCTTAAATTGACTTAATTAAGTAAATCAAAAAAATTCTGGCTATATATGGGCTAAAGCCTCTTCATTTTTCCTGAATGATTTCCAATTTATTTCGGCAAAAAACTATAATTAAAGTGAATGTCATTTTCGCCTACACGAATCAACAGTTAATGTTCGGTAGGTGATGGGTTACGAGTGAAAATTGTGCATTTTGGAAATCTTTTCGACATAAAAATATTTCTCAATAGCTTAAATTATGCCAAATGCCACTCTGTCATTCAAAGCGTCCTATTTGATTTGAATCGATTTTTGAAGGCTAGTGAGCAAGAGTTATACTGGAAGTTGTTGTTCCAGAGCAAATAAATGTATTCAGTTGCGATTTTCAATCTCATATTACAATAATATTTTCAAATTCATTTGGCAGAAGTAAAGAGCTTACGCAGGTTGACAATTTTTAGTTAAAATATAGTCCTTTTCTTTCAAACAAAGCAAATATCAATTATTTCATTTTTACGTAGTGATGCTATTTTAAATTTATTTATATCAAGTAGAAGACTTAATGATAGTTATCATTAGCCCTTTAGTTGACTTCGGTCTTCACAGAGGGGCAGGAACATCAAAGTGAAAAAAATGTCGAGGGGAGGGGTGGGGGAAGAAGAGTGATTCACAGATATAAATGAGACAGACAGACACAAAGGTAAATGGTAGGGTGAGTTGAGTACCGTAGATAGGATATAAAGTGGGGTCATGGTAGTTGAAGTCAGAAGTCAACTACCGATTCATAGACTTTTATGCCGTATGAGTATACGTTGGCCAAGGTGCACCAAGTGGAGGTAAGTCTATGGAGCACCCCACAATGACAAATATATCTACTAAAATAAACGAAATTGTCAAAACAATTTCTTTAAAAGTGGTTTCATGAAGCATGACGCGACATTTTGTGTACAGAAGTATCATATGCAGTGTATTAAGTCCTCCAGCTTTCTAAGTGTTCAAGATTGCACTAAGTTGACATCTTTTTTGTTTGAGCATTTATAAAGTAAAATTATTTATTTAAATTAAAGATTTAATTTTCAATCAAACTAAATCTTCGTTATATTTCGATAATCCGTTTACTAAAATAATTTTTTATTATTAATTCAAACTGCGCTTTAATTTTCACAATTTTGTACATATAGACTTAAATATGTTGATGTATTTGTTTAAAAGGCCCCTTTTAATAAATCATAACCAAGGGCATAAAGATGCATTTCAGGTAAGAAATTAATGAAATACCTTAAATAATCTTGGTTCCCTAAATCAGACCCTGCTAAGTCACTGGATATAATTCATTAAATTATGGGGGTGGTATAATCATTAAGTAAGCGGTAATCTGTTAATTAGTATCAGATACCACGCAAACAAGCCTTGACTAATCCTCAATGATACTTTCTGAAAAGATCCCATACTGTAAGATTGCTCCCGAAATGACCCAACAGGCGAGAGAGTGCATACGGCGTGGAAAGCGTTCATTGAATATGTATACAACCTACTCACAAGACTGCTGAATAAATTTAATCAATATTATTCTGCGTTGCATAGGCATAGTTGTTGTGCGCATATTCAAGAATATTCTCTGCTAAATGAACTGGCTTTATCTGAACCACAAAGTCAATGTTTTCAACCATTATTCAAAAGTCATGACTTATTGTTACCACCAATATCTCTTAGATATTGGCTAATTATTTGAAAATCAAAAGTAGAGCTTCTCCAATCATCATTTTTACTTTCGAAAGGATGTATTTTCATTCAAGTATTTTTCAAATGACATTGTGTTGCAATCTAATACTTTTTCTTCACTCTGGAAATTGTTAAAATATATACTACTTGGAGAAGAACGTAATTGATTGTTTCCGTAAATATGTGGTTGTCTGGTTGATTTGACTGTGAGTTGGCCACACCATTTTCGTATTAATTCTATCAGGGATGATCAGAGCAATACCAGGCACATACAAGCAGTCTAGAAGGTGCGATTTCATTCGTTACAAAACCTGGAAAGCATCAAAATAAGAATGAGTTGAATGTCAATTAGAATTAGCAAATCAGTTGAAGATTTTCGCTTTTTTATGTAGATTGCATCCTTTCTATTAAATTATGAATTTAATTTGTTGGGTTTGTTGATAAATTGCTTCTTTTAATTCGAAGTGTATGATGGGAAGATATATGAATACAACTTCATATCTAAGGGTCATATTACGTTTGTGTGCAACATAACACTGGCCTAGGTGAATCAAAGAATTCCTTGGGTGATCGAGCATTTTGGACTTTGCAGAAGTTATGATAATTGCCTTAAGGAGTAAATGAGGTCACAAGTGCAGAGATCTCTCAGCCAATCAGCAATCTTTAATCACAGCATGGTCGATGCAGTCTTCTATGAACGATTTTATTATTATTGATTATTTGTCAAAGCCCAGTGCTCTGTAATGCGTTCACATTTCCCCCTATTCAATGAAAGATCACGATCGAAAGACTGATGAAACCTGTGGGCACGCGAAATTTCTTGTGAGTGGCAGGCAAGGTGGTCTCGGTCACCAATTCATTTAAATAGGTTTAAGGTCACTGTTCAATGCAAAAATTTTCAAAATAAAATTAAATGCAATTAAGTTGTTACCTTTTTGCTTTGACGAGAAGGTGGTGGCAACCCGATCTTGCGACTCAATTGGTAATTAATTATCGCGTTTGTTAAAGTTTAGTTTTTTTCTCCTTCTGTATATAAAAAGCGATGTTGTAGTAGTTTCCTCACTACTTATAGGATATTTTTCATTGAAAAGTTTGGAAATTATTTCAAAAATCAAAATTTGTTTCGGTCTCCTAATACCTTTCTGACTTCCTCTAGTCCTCTGTGGTATTTGATTTATGTGGCTTAATCTCACCTGGTTTATCCTGCACAAATTAACGTAATTGCCCGTCATGGACTCCCCGTGGACGTTATAGATCCTAAACACGGGCTACTTATCTTGGTCTCACTTTTACTCCCCCCCCCTTAGGACCGGCATCTCTAACCCACTCTTCCTGGCTGAAGCATAACGCAAGCACTTTCGCTAACTCAGCCCCAACATCCTGCATAACTCAGTCCTCCATCAATGACCCTCCAACGATATGTTGTGCTATCATCATGCTTTTCAGCTCAACTTGTTGTGGCAAAAAAAATTACAATAGTTTTTTTGTCAAAAAGGAATAAAGTAGCAACGCACTAAATAAGATTGATGCTTACAGTTGAAGTAGATGATCTCCTGTGCCCTAATCTCAATGTTTATGTTTGCATAAGGTCTAGTGACTTCGAGTTAAAGGCACACGTCTGACCCCAGAAACATACATTTGGCCCAAATTGATATTCCACCTCCACGTGGTGCACTCTAGGCAACGTATACTCATACGGCCAAAAAGTCTATTAATCGGCAGTTGACATCTGACTTCAAACTACCAAGACCCCAACTCATTTCATATTCGACTAAGTAAACAGTCCAAGACCCCAACTCATTTCATATTCGACTAATTCCACAGTACTCACCTTTTTTCTACCTTTGTGTCTGTCTGTCCCTTTTACATCTGTGATTCATTATTCTGTCCCCCTATCTCGACTTTTTGCCACTTTGGTGTTCCTCTTCCTTCCTGTGAAGCACGAAGTCAACTAAAGGGCTAATGAAACCTATCATAACGCCTGCCATTCGATGTCGAAGTGAAGTAAATCCTGTAAAATAAAATCAGACCTTGACTTTCAGGTTACCTAGATTGTATATGAGTAGCATTTTTATAATTAGAATAACTGCGCATAATAGGAACAATATTATTATTCGAATACGATTTCCATTTTGCAAAAAATAATGGCTTTAAAGCACAAGGTGAGAGAAAAATTTCAGAGAAATGCCATCATGTGTCAATATTTTTACCCTAACTCAAAGGTTTACCAAAGTGTACTGTTGCTTAAAGTAAAAATGGTTGAGGTAACGAAATTGACAGTAATATGAGAGGGCTTGAAGGATTTTAAAGTGAAAAGATCACATAACCACTTAATATTGGGTTGGCAACTAAGTCATTGGCGTTTTTGCTGACGGATTCACTCTATACTTTCTTTTGTTTTGTTAACGTGGCCAGAGCATCTAACCTATATTTTTTTCTTACTGGATGGGCTTCTAGGTTAATTAGTAAAAATTTTTTTGTTTAGTTCTTTAGTTTTGTTTTTATCTCAATTTAAAAATGAAAGAACAGGACGTGCACTTCCGACACATTTTATTGTATTACTTCCGAAAAGGCAAGAACGCATCGCAAGCACAAAAGAAGTTATGTGCCGTATATGGAGATGAAGCCTTAAAAGAAAGGCAGTGTCGAAATTGGTTTGAAAGATTTCGTTCCGGTGATTTTTCACTGAAAAATTCACAACGATCTGGCCGCCCAGTCGAAGTGGATGAAACCCATATCAAGGCCATTATCGATTCAAATCGTCACAGCACAACACGAGATTTTGCAGAGAAGCTCAATGTGTCGCATACATGCATTGAAAAAAAATGAAAAACTCTTGGTTATGTCAAGAAACTTGATTTATGGATCCCTCATCAGTTAAAGAAAATTCATTTGACGCAACGGATTAGCATCTGTGATTCGCCGCTACTGAAACGCAATGAGAATGATCCATTTCCGAGGAAGAACCTAGTTACTGGCGACGAAAAGTGGATAGTTTATAACAATGTTACCCGCAAGAGATCATGGGTGAAGCAAGATCAACCAGCCCAAACAGTATCAAAAGCAGCAGAGATTCACCAAAAAAAGATTATGCTGTCAGTCTGGTGGGGGGATCACAAAGGAATTTTGTGTTTTGAACTCATGCCGCAGAACCAAACGATAAATTCAAATGTGTATGTTGAAGAACTCGAAAAACTGAAGGATGCAATTGAAGATAAGCGGTTGGCATTATCAAATCGGAAGGGTGTTGTTTTCCATCATGATAACGCAAGGCCCCCCCCCCCACACATCTTTGGTTACTCGGCAAAAATTATTGGAACTGGGTTGGGATGTTTTGTCACACCCACCATATAGCCCTCACCTTGCGCCTTCGGATTACCATTTGTTTCGTTCCATGCAAAACTCTTTAAATGGTAACATTTTTAACAACGCGGATGATGTCGGATCACTCCTAATTCAGTTTTTTAATAGCAAAGACCAGACATTTTACGAAGGGGGAATTTTTACTCTGCCAGAACGATGGAAAAAGGTCATCGACAAGAACGCCCAATATCTAATTGAATAAAGTTATATTTTTAAACAAAAATTCCGAATTTGCCTTCTTATTTGAAATCGACAATGACTTAGTTGCCAACCTAATAGTTTCATCGTGTACAATCTAATGAACTGCTCAAGTGAACCCATCTTTGAAGCTCTTCTATTCTAATATTTTGAAATCAAATTTTTGATTTCACGGAATGAAGTTGTTGTTGGACAAAAACACATCTTTGGATGTCTTTGGTTAGTCGGCTATTTTTTATGTCCTTTCCTATGGATTATTGAGTACTTAAGCAGAACTAGCTAGCAAATTATCCAGCCTTGCTTTATTGTTGCTTAATTGAACCAAAGTAGTCATTAAACATCTCCGATCAAAAATATTTTTGTGTTAAACCCAATCTTGTTATTTAAAATAGAGAGATTACAGTCTTGGAACTAAGAGCGATAGGGCAAGACTGATATCTGATTTTTGTGTACCTCTGGCATAACTCTAAAGATTGGTCTTATCAGCAGAACTATTGCTCTTCCCAAGCCTAAGAAAACGTAGTGATCTAGAACGAAATTGAGCAGCTTATACAATCTTAAAAAAGGGGAGTTGAAGTAACCAAGACAATTTGACCAATCAGGACTAAATTGACATGTTTTAGTTAAAACTATAAAATTACTTATCCAGCTGTGGTCTAAAAAAGCAAATGAATAATAATCATGACATAATTTCCCAAGAGACAATTCCCACTTTTTCGATCTTACCTTGAATAGAAGACTGTTGAGATATTTGGCATCCACAACCTCTTTCTTGATCAGCATTAAACAGTTTCGTTTGTCAAAACAAAACGTCAAATCTATAGCGATCTTATTTTCGAAGAATTAATAGAAATTACTGGCAAAATCAATAAAAGGATTCGTAAGCAAATATTAAATCTATATTCACATTGTCTAAATATAAAATATGTATAAGAGGGAATAGAAATTGAATAATTTGACAATTATAGGGTCATGATTCTCCTCAGCGGTTTGCCCGATATCGCCCTAATTACCATATTCATAGAAAGTTTGAGAGTTCTTTCGGATTCATTGATCACAAGGATATCAAAAGGGGCGTCGTCTAGTGCACACTCAGTTTCCGCGTCATCTATGCCCCGAAAGAAAATCCAACCTCGGGAACGTCTAGTAGTTGGTGAGGCGGATATTCGAAGATGAAGAAGTGGAATTTCTCTATTGAAGCTGGAGAAGAATGTCAGGTCAGAAGGTCTACGACAATCAGCAATGATAAGATAGATTGGTTTGAAAGGAGAGTCCTGCATTAAGTATTCCAGAGACTTTCGGCAGAAAACTGTTGGGTCCTTCCGTCGTTCCACTTCACCCCAATGCACCATGGTACGACGGAATTTTTCCTTGTACTCTGAGGAGGACATTAATTTCTCAAGATCAAGGTTCTGTTCCTCAGCAAAAGCCCGTTTAATCGGTTCAGAGATGTGAATTATTGCAGCTGTTTTACCCAAACGGTTCATAATTTCCTTGCGAAGAAGGTTGGCAAAGTAATCTTTCCCACTTTTCCGTTTTCCAGATATAGCGATGAAGCAAACATCCTCAAAGTACGAAACCAACTCTTGACTGTTCTGCAATAAATAAAACAACTGTTATAAAAGAAAGTGATTATTAGCTGTAGACGATTATCGGAACCATTTACCTCCACTTCATTCGAATTCGGAACCCGTTCGCATGAAGTTGAAAAAGCTCCAGAAAACAGATTGACCTCATGGTCCCTCATAGATGATGTGTTAAGATTTTGATCCATACTAGCTTTAGTCAAAGACATTTTCATTAATAGCCTATGATTAATTATTAGTTAAAAATTAAGTGGGATGTGAATGGAACAGAAACAACTAATCACGACAGTCAGAAAATATCGTTAAACATACATTATTAAAAGTTTTCACAATATTTAAACGAAGAAATAACAGATAATGTAGGTGGAGAACAAAAGATGGAGACAACCATGTGCCCTCCTGAAGGTGTTTGGATAAGGCAAAACTTCAAGGTCGTTCGTATGACATCGTTCGGTTAAATAAAACAATTAATATTACATAAATGAATCATTTTACAAAACTCAAAATTAAGCCTCTAAATTGCGTATTAAAAACGATATCTCAATACGTTAAAATAACTATAAAAGACTTTTATAAGAGTTACATCAGTGAATTGTAAAATTATGAGATTTAACACAAAATGATCTAAGAAAGAATCGAAGCAAAACAACCGTGAGACAGATCAGCACGACCTAAGTAATCTGCTAAAACAAAAGTGGACAAATTATAAAATTTTTCAATCCTCTTGTTCCACTTATCGAAATTGTGGTGAAGAGGGCCTCTTGGTATACTGGCAATATAAAAGATTGAATCATTGAATCATTCGTTTTCTGTTCAAACAACGATATACATATAATTCCAAGTTATTCTGAAAGAAATTTCTCTATTTTGTAGTTAATTTAAATTTAAAGCAAAAATCCTTTAAGCCAGAGTGGGTTTGATATGTGAATAATTACTTTTATTTTTTCCGCACTAAAGTGGGCAACGATTATTTCGAGCAAGAATTTGAATCAAGTAAAGCAGGATTTAATGAAGGGTGCTCAGGAAATTTTGTTTAGAGATATGTAATATAAAAACAGAACGTTTTGAATGAATATGATCTTGATAGATAGATAGATTATAGCTGTCCGATGCTTTACTTTTATTGGACATATCAATCAAAGGTGCGATTTAACTGATTTTGCATTAGAGCAGGAAATGGAAAATTAAATCCGAATTTTGTGATTATTATTAGATTGTTATTTAACTTATTAAAGTGTTATGGATAGTTAACTCTCTCGCGTAAT
The DNA here is from genome assembly GCA_900617975.1 of Rodentolepis nana. NCBI lineage: Eukaryota > Metazoa > Platyhelminthes > Cestoda > Cyclophyllidea > Hymenolepididae > Rodentolepis > Rodentolepis nana. Next base: position 26,317 of record UZAE01012256.1, read on the forward strand.
AACAGACAGAGATGTACAATAATATTTGTTGAGGTGACAATAAGATAATTTTAAAATCAGGTTACTATTTTGAGTATAGTACAATTATTTTCATGCTTGAAAGTAACAATAAAGTCCGATATTTGGAAATAATGCAAAATCATAAATAAATGTCCCTGGTTTGATGGCCTGATTTACTTTTAAATTTGGGTGGAAAAATTTTATTTTGTGGGTAATTTGTCTTCCATAAATCGAATTGTCTTGATTTGTCCCTAACATTTCAATGCGTTTTCTTGCACAAGATCTCCAATGCCCTTTTGCTTAATGGAATGCTTGGACTTGAATATGAATCTTCTTATTATTATGCAACTGTAAAGCATTTAACGCGTTAGTATTCAAGACAGATAATCTAAAACTTGAAAAAATAATTTCTAATTGATTGAGGGGCTTCAAAAGCATGTGACTTTGAATTTTAACGAATATTCCAAGGGCTTTATAAATTATTATTGTAACTACTTAATTTACATAATATCTGTTATTAAATAAGTTAAGAATAAACCATATTTCAACAATTGACCACTTACATGTTTTTCATTCTTCCCCATTCCCATGCATAGTATTTTCTCACGATGTAGTGTGAACGACGCAAAAAATTAACAATTCGAATACTAGCTCTCATATGGTATCTGAACTCGACAGTTCCCCCCTCCCAATCAATTTGACCTGGCATCTAGTTAGGGGAGCGGAGCGAATTTATCAAGTTTACTATCGAATAGTCTATAGGTAAAAATACTATAAATCGAGTCAATAAATAACATCGATCATCTTTCAGAAATTCCGTTTATTTTTATAATAACTTAAGGAATCTAAGTGTCTGATTTGCCATTAGAGAAGCCCAAATCATATCACCAATAAGTAAGCATATTGCAACGTAATCTGCCAAATGTAAAACCCCTTGGTCACGAGAAAAAAATCACTGCTGAATGGGGTAATTTTAAAGTGATTACGAAGAACTCAAGATTAAAAGCGGAGAAGGAATTTAAATCGAAGTTCAAAAACTACTTTGATTTGAAGAAAACATTTAATTTAAATATTAACGGACGCTGATAGAGTAAATATACTTCAGACAAGGCATTGGACCAATTGATTGAGGCAGAATTTGATAGGCGATTCATTTTACTTAACGAAACTGGTAACGATTTAGCTTAATAAGGAAAGAAATGTTAGTCACGGCCTGACTAAGAAGCTCAGCCTTAACAGATTGCACGATTGAATATAGGAACATAAGAAAAGTATTTAGAATAGTTAATAAGATTTGATTTTGATAGGTTACCTAGAATATATAATGATTAATAATTGCATATGAATGACGTAAAATTAAAAATGCTGGTTTTACCAGCATCGTCATAAAGAGAAGTTAAAGGCTTGATTTATTGAAGAGCATCAAAATAACGAAGACAGAGAATCCACTTAATAGAAATTGGAAACATTTGTGAATAAGAACAAAATATGAACTAATCGGAACAAAATTATAGTAAATGCCTTGAAGAATTAAATTCCAAAATAGCCTTGGTTAAAGTAAAACATCAGTGAATTATCTACTCAATTAACTTGAAAATAATATAAAACACAAATTCCACGTTAGGTAAAATTAAATATGAAATGTTAAAATAATCTTAAAAATTAATCTGTACTTGATATATCTTAAATCTTTTGAATACAAGAGTTAAAAATTGTCATAATTTTACGTTATTTTTCATCCAGTTTAGTTTCATCTGTTAGTTGTTTATGTCATTTTCAAAGCGCAGTCAGTTAAACGGTTGAAAATTTTGGTAATTTTGACTTTTCCAATTTTTCGTTGCATTCTATGCAAAGTATGTGGCTAATGGGATCATATGCTCTTTTCGTTACATTTTAACGCTTTTAATTTCTCGATGTTACTGTGTTGTTCTTATATTGTTTATCTCCATAGACCTTTCAGATGGAAGGCTGTGATTCTCGCGTACTCGGCTACATTTCTGGGACGTTTCAATCCCCACTGAGTAATACTTTTGTGGATAGCCTGCAACCAATTGCGCAATCTTCTGCGATTCGCAGCTCCACTGGATGCGACAATGCAACTTATACAATAAACAAAAATAGTGAAAATCAGTCTGGTTCTCTTAATCTCCTCAATCTCAATAATTTATCCAGCAAACTTTTATCATTTAGTTTGCTTAATGAAAAAAATAGTACTCCTACTAAGAAAAACACGACTATTGTTGGAGAGGAGGAGGAGGTTGAGGGACATCACGCGAATATTGCTCTCAATGATGACGAATTGCGTAACCTAGAAAATGCTTTCAGCGAACTCTCTACTTGTCCTAGAGACACCGGTGCGATTGCAACTCCACTACAAGGAACCGACGGAATTGCCACAGACTTACAGACGGCTGATACTGATGTTGATGGATTGCCTTCGTTCTCGATTGATGATGGAGACAATGTGGTAACTTAAAATTAATTTGCCTTTCACTTTTACGATCTTAACTTCGTTCATGAGCTTCTTTTAAATCAAGACTGAACCATTGGATGGCTGTCAAGTTCAAGAACAAAATGAAATTCAGTCCAGTGGAAATGATCTCGATTGGCTGCTGGCCAGAACAGCAAAAGAGAAGGAATACTTGTCAACTATCTATGAGTGGCAAAGTCGTGAATCTTTCACCGTAAGTTTTGTCAAAATGTCGATAGGGCTTATGAAAGAATTGCTATTTTCACATGTCATGACCGATTTATGTTTTCTTCATTTCATTATTTAATACTTTTGTTACAGTTCATTTTCGTGATTCTTCTATGTAGTAATATTGCCTTGGTGTCTAATTCTGTTTTTATAATATATCCGCGGTTGATTCAGGCTAGAGAGTTGATTAAGGTCGCACGTAGTTGTTCAAAGCCATTCTATTAATCAATTATATGCATTGGGACATAAAAATAACCGCCAAGCTGATTAAACCTTTATTCTCAGTTAACAGTCATGGAAACCCACATTTTGTAATTTCTATGGTTGACTGAGGTCACTTGGGAGAATCAATTGCCCCAATTTAAAGCGGTTTCCATTATATTTTGCCGGGCTCTTGTCAAATATTCCGCCTTTGGCTTATTTCTATTATTTGTGTAATCTTTACTTACTTGTGTCGTATATGAATCTGCTCCTTAGTACCATAAGGCATTAATTTGGTAGTGTCTATGACGTAGTTGTAAAAGTACATTGTCTATCAATTTCGAGGTCACGGACTTTCTAATAGCATTACTGTTAAAATACTTTATTTTTAATGGACTTAAGAATCACCTTTATGCTTCTTTTAGTCAACTACTGCTTACAACCGTAGAGCTGAAGAGAAGTTGGGTCTTACTCCGCAAGAAAATACCGATGACAAGGAAAATAACACTTCTGCAATCTTGATGTCGGGAGCTCCTGCAAATAGTTCGTCTGGTCCTCGCACATCTGGTGTTCTGCAATCTTCAAACGCTCTTAATTCTTTTCCATCTATCACTAGTAACGTTGTAAACAGCAATAACTTGGAGTTTACGAACGTGAGTTTTGGGGAATTTTTGACAAAATACAACAATTTAAATAGCTTATCAATGCATAATCTGAGCACGTAGATTGTTGGTAGGAAATTAGGGTCTTTGTCTTCAAATTACGAATATTGACCTTCAGAATTGTTAATCAAGTGCTAATTCATTTACAACAGTGAATTATTGCTCTTGGAATACTTTATAAATGAAGCTTTTTCATTTGCTGTGGTTTGGTTTCGTGAAAAGTTTTTAAATGGTGAGACATCTGTCAATTGATTCTAGTGCTATTATTCCTTACATAGAATTGTTTAGTGGATGCAAATTATAGCAGCCAAATAAAACCTCCATTATTTTTAATTTTTAGAATGCATCAGATAACCGAAGCTCATCCAAGGTCTTCGATCCCTGTGATGGAGAGGAACAGAGAGCTATCCCATTCACCATGTTTTCACCTCTCAGTAGTCCAGCCAAACGTAACGGTGCAGGTAGTATTAACTTGGATGGATCCAATTCGCCCAGAGGGAATCCGCTTGACATTTTTGAAAACGGTATCCACCATAAGTCCACTGCTGCTCCTCAAGTCATTCCACGGTCTACCACACACCAGTATGTTCCTGTTGTCTTGGATACTAATTTGACATCCGCCACTCCGTCTATGGGTGCTCAACCAACTGCTACCGTTACCCATACCATGCCGGCTGCTTCGGGAACAAAAGCTATTGCTCCCTCAAGTGTAATTCCGTCTGTGACAACTACTGGCAATTTGGATGCGGCTTCTTTCACACTGGGAAATATTTCCAAATTTGATGCGAATTCATTCACACTTTCGAATCTCTCGAAATCGGGCAATCAAAATTCCGGTTCGTTTCATTTCTTTACCTTTTCTCAAAATCGTTCATTTCAAGGCTTGCTAATCCAACATTGGAATGTTTTTAAGGCTTAAAATTAAGAAACAAAGGTTTGTAATTTCGATTCGATTTTGATTTATTGATCAATCCATCATAGCGTAGGCCACTTTAGTTTAAGATAATGCATTTTGAGAAAATTCGCATTATACCTTAGACGCGAAAAGTTGTGGGCCATGTAGGTACTAATCCGTTGGCACAATTTTATTCACCTAATCATTGGGAAGAGAAGCGTCCTGATATAAGCCTCTCCGATTCACATCACTTTGTTAAGTTCGCATCATTGATTGTGTAGTATCTGCACAAGGTAAAAATGAGTTAAAATGCCACTCATAATATCTGTAACGGTTTCACGTATCTTGTATCCTTTTTAGGGGATGTGGCCTAAATGAACGCTCTGAGATTGATATCATCATATAGGCCATGAAGTAGCACAGATTTTAACAGATATTGGCCATATTATTTATGATTGCAAAACCTCAACCAGTTGCTCTGACGACCGATTACTAAGTGCTGCTCTTTTTCCAATGGCCTCAATAGACTCCCAGTTCACTTTCTCTGTTGTGCAGGAAGTTTCTAAGCCTATTAGCACGCTTGAGGCCTGTATTGCTTTCAGTTTTCTTAATAGAGTCCGAATTATTAGGAATTTATTTATATCAAATGGCAGGCGTTTGGATAGTTATCATTAGCCCTTTAGTTGACTTCAGACTTCACAGAGAGGAAGGAACATCAAAGTGAAAAATTCGAGAGGGGGAGGGGACAGAAGAGTGTTTCAAAGATGTAAAGGCGACAGACACAAAGGTAGAAACAAGGTGAGGTGAGTACTGTGAAAGTAGTCGAATATGACATACAGTGATGTGATGGTAGTTAGAAGTCAAAAGTCTACTGCCAGTTAATGGACTTTTTTGCCGTATGAGTATACGTTGCCCAGGGTGCACCACGTGGAGGTAAGTCTATCGCACACCCCGAATTATTAGGAATAATTATATGTATACACTGTTTTATGTGTCATTTTAATTCTCATGTATTCCCAAGCGCAAGCATTCAATGTATACTGTAATTCTATCACTATCGGATTTCGTTTTTAATAGGCGCTTCAGGCAATAAGACAAATGCTGAAATGGATAACAAAAAACATCCTCTCATGGCCACGACCAGATGTCTGCTCTGGCGATCAGCTACATATGAACACGAAAGGTATTTAATAAATCAATCTACACGTTTTGCCTGCCATAATGCTATAGTACTTATTTTCTTATCTCGGTATTTTTACCCTAGTAAACAGCATTTCATTCTACGCCAAGATTCAGACCGTGTTATGAGATTGAAGTTGGAGATCATTGACGGCATAGAATCCTTTTTCGTGAGTTTCAATTTCTTTCATTTTTTTGAGTCGTTTCCTCTATTTACTACTCTTGCCTTTCTTTTCGCGTAGTTACTGGATCACCGGGGTCAGCAGATATCCCGAAGATGGCGAATTATCGATCTGCCTCCTCGACTTGCTTGCACTATCACTGTTGTATATAAACCACGTCCACCACTCTCTTGGCATACTGGAATTCTCGCCTTCTCTGAACTACCAGGGGTTGGGGCTCATCCTTCTGGAACAGATGCGAGACCTCGTTGTTATGTGGTGAGTCTGGCACTTATATTTTACTCAGTAGGAGCGTCTATCTATTTTTAAGTTAGAATGCCATACACTAGTGGTAAGATGGTAAAATTGAGGTTTATGATGTCTTTTCCTAAATGGGTTCAAGTTGCCGATCCCTTTTATTGCTCGTGCTATTTTGGGCATTAGTAAATACTGCACACATTTTCTTTTATTTTGCAAGTCATTCACGCGTCTCATTGTGTAAGACCATAATGATAGGTGGCTTTTTTTTCGAAGTGCTCAAAAATATTTTTCAGTTTTATTGAGCATCATGGGTGACTACCATAAATTCTATATGGAAGTTTGGCTTTAAGGTCCTTTTATTCCCCCTTCCAGCAAAGACTGATTGGATATGTTGGTGGTAGTAACATACTCTGTGGCATTTGTCGAGCAGTCGATGAGAGAACCTATTGGACGTCTGCTTTCTCTACACCACAGGATGCTCAAGACGAATCTTTTAGCTTCAAATCTCAATCGCCTACCTATTACGCCTGTGTATCAGTGCGAAATACAGGTTTACGAAGCGCCTGGATCTACGCTGTTGCTATGAGACCGAATGCAGATCCAAATATTTCCCAAACACCACTAAGTGGTGTATCGATTAGGCCCTCAAGGTTCGTTCTGCAACCCAATCAATCTCAGGTGAGTTGCTGAAATTTGCCTTCTTGTTCATAAACTCCATGAAGTTATATTTTTGCTAACTCCTTGTCTATTTTAGAATGTTACAATTGGAATTTGCGATGAATCTCGAGAAATTCAGGTCTTTTTCTATACTGGAGATGAGGTCCTGCGGTATCTATACAAATCTAGGTAAGTTAGTTATTCTATTAGTATTTACTACACCATTACTAGGCCAAATCCATGTTACTTTGGAAAGCATTGGTTTTCAATTGAATGTTTAAATTGTTTTGAGATTCCTGCGTTTCAGGTTCTATTAGCCAATTTTGAATGTTTTATTTGGATCCATATTCTTGTGGATATTGTAAGAAGCCTAAGGTAGGTGCTTCATAGAAAGAAGGGTTATCTAGTGTAATGTTGCCCAAGTGCTCTTTGCGTCATTTGTATTCGCCTAAAAAGTGAAGCTTCAAAGGATTATTCTGCCGATGGGCGGTGAGGCAGTGAATAGAACTTGTTCGGTAGTTAAACAGTGTAAATCAGTCGTTGTAGTTTTGACAAGGGGAGGAGAAGTGTGATGACGTCCCTAAGTAAAGACCAAAGTAGGTAGATCATAATCCCCCATCATTGCATCATAACGTAGCAATAAAAATTAAAATAACAGTGAATTTGGAGCGAAAGGACTGATCCTTGGATAGATGATCCTTCAGTTTGATTACCTCACTACAAATTTGAAGAATATGCTCGGTTGGCAGCTATTTTCTCCGATCGTATATTTTCGGTGAACCACTTATTCTCTTTACCAGTTAATTCATCTTACTCATCATGTTCAGGGTGTTATATTAAAGCCTCTTACGAGAAACTCACTCTTTCCTATCTATCTCTTACTATTTTAACCATCATGATGTACACCAGTACCTATTGAATCAAGGTTCTATGACTTGATAGATGTCCACATTTAGCATTACGTATATTCAATGATAAGAATTACATTCCCCTGATCTCAAAATAATTGATTAAACGTCATTAACTTTTCGCTATTTTTCCCGATGTAAGGATATGTTTCATAACATATATGTAGATTATGTGTGTCGCATACAGAATTTACTCTTGACTGTAGTCCTATGTATTTGAATGGAACACATCAAATGCCAGAATATCTGTAAGCGCGCTCCTCTACGCTAATAATCCACTTTACTTATGCTCTTGTCATCTATAATTTCCTACTTTTTTGTTACCACGTTTTCATTAATTTTAGACTTATTGCCGAAGGTCATCCTAGTCCATCCTTACCCTCTACTATTCCTAAACCCCATCGTCGTCTCCGTTCTGCTTACGTACTTTGTCCTTTCGAGGGAGAAGCGCAAGAAATGCTAAGTAAGCTGGTTTAACTTTACTTGGCTCGGTATTTGACCAATGACTTCATCAATCAACATAGTATATCTTAAACTACTTATTGTAGGTAGTTTTGAGAAAGAGTAGTTAGATTTGATCCATCAGACTCAAGAATGTACACTGCTATTTTTCAAACGGTCTTTTAAACTGTCGGTCACAGTTTCTTACGTCACCATTAAAGGTGATATACTTATAAATGTATATGTCTTTTCGACTGCTTTTGTAGTCTATTAATACGGCTTCGAGTAACCGGAAATGGTGCACTAGAAGCCCCGTGTAGGGGATTGTTTGCTTTGGACGTCACAATTATTTTACTCTTACGGAACATCTATTTGAATGAAATTTACTTGGAAGTTTACGAATTGGGCAGATGATCAGGCTATGGAAACCTCATTACACTTGAGCTATTTTACTATTTCCTCTAACCTCTTCGTTTCGTCCAACTTTCAGATGAATGATCTACCCCTGGGCTCGTTTTTCGTTATTAAAACTAGACAATAGCAGTGGAACCCAACTTCAGTATTTACCTCAAATTGTGTTTGTGATAGGTAGATATGGCTGTAGTTAAGCACCACTCTTTCGGAGTTGAACAAATCTTTTTAGACCTCTACCAACTAATATTGAATGCATTCACAACACTGACCTGGCGAGGAACAAGTAGTCTAGGTAATCAGTTTGGTGCTTCTACGGAATCTTATGATTCATCAGTTTCTTGTTATATTCACTGGTTCTATGTTCGCTATTTCGAGGTAGCTTTTGTTTGTCCTGTAATTGAAATTACAAGACGAATCTTGCATATCAAACCTGCAACTTTTTGATGTAAATGAAATCTTTCAAAATCTAATATGTTTGTGAAAAATTCGCTAGCTCCAGACCCCAATTAACTCAAGTATATATTCCGGGGGTGGTTTTGAAGCCCATGGCTATCTAAGTGACTGAAATATTGATTGAAAGGACTAAATCGTGTTTTTTTTACTTAAGCTGAAATCCCTTCAACTTTTCAACGTGATATGTACGATTGGCATGAGGCATTGGTTGACGAGCAGCGTTCGTGTCCACCGATCAGCCTCACAATCTACCCTCTTCTAAATGATAATGCCCCATCTTCAAGCTTCGAAGCTTCTAGCTCTCTCATTATCGGTAGCAATCTGGATGGTGATGTTGAAAATGTACGAATGGAGGAGTTAGCCCGCTTAGAGCATCAGAGTACAAAGGTCGCCTTCGATGGGCATTTGTCTTCATCTGCACTATTGACTGGTGGGGAGCGCTCAGCAGCCAAGGAAATGGTTCAGTTGAGTTCAGCCTCAACGGCGGTTGGACAGCAACAACAATCTGCCTCTATTGCGTATGATGACCTTCAGCTGTATAAAGAGTCGACTATTTCCTCTATGAAACATCAAGGTGAAGAAACTGGGTCCCATCCACCACCTTTAATATCCATTCGGCCTGAGTCGCAACTCATTTTCGCCCCGTGGAATTATAAGAAGCCAACGAGTAAGTTAGACAAGCGGTTTCAAGATAAATTTTCAAATTATTACGTGTATCAAATTTACTCTGATTTAAGGAACTCATTTAAAATTTTGAAATCAAGAGATTTAGGTTTGTTTTTTTTTCGTTCTGAAGTCTAGCTATAGTTGGAAATACTCTTGATAGTTTTCAAATTACCGGTTCTTTGTTTTGAATTAGTTCAAGTTATTCATTCTTTATCCACCGATAATATCAAGTAATGTGGTGAATTCAGCTTTTAACTCCTTGGAAATGTGTTTGCTCTTATTTAGTTTGGAGATATGACAATTGTAGTTTCTTTGAATTATCAGATTAGCCGTGGCATTCTAGTGTATGTAATTCTAACTAGTATTTATCAATAGTAAATTTATTATTATTATGTCAAATGGCATGCGTTTTGATTGTTATCATTAGCCCTTTAGTTGACTTCAGGCTTCACAGAGAGGAAGGAACATCAAAGTGAAAAAAATCGAGAGGGGGGGGGGAAACAGAAGAGTGTATCAAAGACGAAGGTAGATGGGATGAGCACTGTGAAAGTAGTCGAATATGACAACCAGGGGGGTCGTGGTAGTTTGAAGTCAGAAGTCAACTGCCAGGTAATAGACTTTTTTGCCGTATGAGTATACGTTGCCCAGGGTGCACCACGTGGAGGTAAGTCTATCACACACCCCACAATAGTAACTATGGTGTTTATGAGAAATCTTGGCAGTCATACCCCTTATTAAAATGTTGCAGCATTTCCTTGTGTTTTATGGACAATAAGGTGTAGTTTGGATGTGAACTGAGTGTGAATTTCGTAGTACGAGGGATTGGATACATTTAGTAGCTCTTTTCGACAACAATGATTGGCTAACAACTCCGCTTGCTCTCTTTACTTTTTCTCACTCCTCTTTTGGCATTCCTCCCTAGAGCAGCGTTTCCTGATTGCTGATTATGGTGTGATTTAAAGAGACTCAAAGTTATGGATACTTCTGTTGCTTGTTTGCAATTTTATCCTATCTTTTTCCATGCCATTTTAACCTGTTATCAAGGCGATGGCTAACGTCGCATATTTACTACCGCAGATAAAGAAGTTTTTGGTTCTCAACTTTCACGAAATACTTTTCGATTCCCACAGCTCCTCATTAGAATGATACAAATTAGTGCTTAAGAAGGGCTGAAACTGGGGTATCAGTATTATGAGAAGTCCCCCACAGAGAATTATTTATTCATCTGATCTCCGAATACTAGCTGAGAACTCTCAAATAAGATGAAAGTTCGGTAATTACTGCTTGATATATTGCTTCTTTGGGTTGTGGTATTCCTTGTGGTTAAGGTACTTTATTCATTCTGTATCAAGCTTCCATTAGTTCAATTTCACTCTGGGCCTTGGTTCATTAAACCAAGAGTTGGGCTGAGTCGAAGGTTGCGGAACGGTGGCACGAGGTGATGTAAGGTATCAACCCCTTCCTATCATCTCATCCCTAACCCTAATCCTTAGGGGAATGCCGCTTCCTCCTTACTTGCGCGGTTTTAGTTGGATTTCCGCGTTTTCCTTCCTCCAAATCCATCGATATATCATCGTTCCGTATTCCGCAATTCGACTGCCTGATTTTCCTCCAAGGCCCCATATTCATAGTCTCTGTGATTCTCGCGCTAGACTTATATAAATGGGGTGGTATTTCTAATTGTAGCTGAGTGGTTGTCATATTAGCTCTAGTGAGCCGTCCAGTTTCTATGAGGTTTGATAGATTGACGTTTTGGCCTTGTGGATACTAGAGATGGCCAGTAAGAAATCTAATAATCTAATCTACAATAAATGGGACCTACTCACAACTTGGCTGTGGGATTGAATGTTGTAGCACAAGCCGGTAACATTTGACTTTGGTTGCGTTCTACTGCGTAATAACTAAGTTTTAATTAAGATAGCGTGCATGAGACCTCAATTCCCTCCTCATTAATGCAGAATCGAACAATCTTAATACCTTGAGCATAACTAAATAAACGGAATCCCTTCCCTGATTAATATATTTTTATTAAGCACCTCTAATCAATGGAAATGATATGTAAGTGGTTATATTTCCTATATAATTTGTAAGTAGTTACAATTTTTTGACTTTGTCTCTGCCACCTGGATACCTGAGACTATGTCTACTGTTGAATGGAAGTCAAAATTTTCTTGATACGAAGTTTACCAACGGCGAGTATGGTGTTTCTTGTTTGTAAGAATTGACAACTTCATAGCTGTTAAGTTTAAGATCTGCTTACGCAAAGCACCTTCTCTAGTCAGTTTAGGTATTGTCATAGGGTACTGAACAGCTCCTTTCCAATGCGAATAATACAGTTTTGACTATGATCGAATATAGAGCTTAGCGCTTATCGAATCGTCTACTTATTTTGCTGTAGCCGGTATCTTGGAGCTCAAGCTTTCTCTACCAGAAGTTGGGCCCACCACCCCTAACAATACAAGTACTAATACCACTTGTTCGACAACAACAACAACATCCTCATCAACTCGCCGACGAAGAAGCAAGACCTGGCGCCTCTACTGGTCGGCAAGACCAGTAGCACAGACGAAGCCCTCAGTCTTCTCCATCATTCTTCCGGCTATTCCGTTGACTGTCCAGGCCGACCAGACGCACTACTTTGCATTCCGATTTGAACCCCCACATAACACGCCACCCGGAACTCGATTTGAGGAGCGCTGGGAATTGAAATTCCAGTTCTCGGAGGATATTACTGCCTCGCTGTTATCGAATTCAATGTCTGAGGATAAACCAACACAGAGCGTGGAAGTACTGTTTGTTGCCACTACCGCGTGTGTAAGTTATCTTTCAAAGCTGGTGCCACAGCACATTCTACAATTTTTACCTTAGGACGTATCCAACTCCGAGGAATAGTAGTTTTTCTTAATTGAGTTTTATGAGCTCAAAATGTTGGTACAGTCAATTCTATGTATATGCATATCTCCTATAATCCTTCTTATTGCAGACGGTATTGATTTCAAACTCTAAACTAAAAACCAATGGTACTCAAGGGGTTCCCTTGCGCCTAAAGACAAACTTTGCGATTCAAGAGTAGCCTGTTTCTTTTGAATTATTGACTTATCGCCTTCTTTTTCTAGCTTACTTAATTGATATTGGTTATTTGTTTATAACCTAACCTTTCAAATTTCAAGGTCCGATTGCTCGGATCTTGATTGGTTGTGTCCGAGTTCAGGGTTGATTAACCATGGTGCTCTCTTTTATCACGAAACGCTGCTTACCGAGATTAGTATTTTTTATCAAATCTGTTTGGTTTAAAAAAATTGTTATTTTCTATCTTCCCTTTGTGTAATATGATACAAATGTGTTTAATTGGCACGACTAAGTATAGTTAAATCAATTTCTCACCAGTCTAGAACTTTCGGACAAAATTTCAACCGTCAAATAATTGTGTGTTCTAAATTCGACTACTCTTGAAGGGCGTTCAGTTTCAAATCGCATCGATTTTGCGATGGCTGAGTTGATATAATCCGCAGTTTTCAGTTACAAACTCACCCCCAAATTGTGGCATTTTCAAATGACGCACATCACGATTAAACTTCATTTTGTCATTGTGGCGATACCCTCGAATGTGGGGCTGCATTTGAAAAGTCTGCATACCCAGAGAGAGGGAAATATAGAACGATCTAGTCACTTTTATAAGATTTCCTTATATTGATATTTCGCTACTTGTTCGTATAGGATGCTGCCATTGCAATGGCTTCATCTACAAAGAAAGCCATTGCTCCCCAACTTCCAATCAAAATCAAGAAAGTTCCCCTTTTATTCCATCGTGAAAGCCAGGAGCTCCAGGTAGTTTTTGTTTTTTTTCTTTCTCAACTTTACTTTTCCGACCCTTCAAATTTACAAAAGCGTTTGTAATTTTAGTGTGAAATCCTCAATATTTCCCAAGAACGCGTTATAATCACTTTGGGGTTGTTCAGTTCGCCTCTATTCGAGCTGGTGAAACCAACTGCTCACAAGTTCTTTATTGAGTTAGTGGAATTATTTTTCTTGTACTACTGTTATTCTATTCAGCAGTATGCTAACAATTGGTATTTATATTTAGACCCCAATGTAGTGTTCTGTTGAGAATTCGATGTCGAATGAAGAATGCCCCGAGAGCGTCAATTGAAAAGGAAATATCTTCAACATTGACCTTAAATTGTGCTCTTGAAAGTGATCGATCAAATAAACAAGAGATCTCCATACCAATGAAGACAATTCTGTAGAGGAGAGGATAAGTGCATGTCGTGATGGTTGGATCACCATGCCTTATTATTACATATCACCCCCTCATTTTGTAAATATCCGTTTAATTTCGTACTCCGTTTGAATAAAGATTTGGTATTAGTAGGGAATTGTGCTGTCTTATATTTCATGCCTATAGTCTTCCAATTATCCTGAATGCGGATCAAATGCTTTCTGTGAACTTGAGCGACGCTCGCCATTTTTGTCCCTCTTGCATAAGGGGTATCGATTATTCAATTTAGCCAAGCGTTAATTGTTGGCCAGCCCATATCCCCACACAAGCAAATTTATTTTTATTTCGTTTAGCTAAGCATGTACTGCCTTCTCAATCGGGCTTCTTTCTAAATTGGCTGGGATGTTTTATCGTGACGAAACTAGCTATTAAAATTGGAATACAGGTCAAGTTATAGATTAGAGTTCGGGTCGTATGAAATTAGTAGGAATTACTCATAGTTGGGGTCACATAATTATTATTATATCAAATGGCAGGCGTTTTGATGGTTATCATTAGCCCCTCAGTTGACTTCAGGCTTCACAGAGGGAAGGAACATCGAAGTGAAAAAAGTCGAGAGGGCGGGGGGGGGGACAGAAGAGTGTTTCAAAGATGTAAAGGAGAGAGAGAATGGTAGGAAAAAGGTGAGGCGAGTACTGTGGAAGTAGTCGAATGCTGCATATAGTGGGGTTGTGGTAGTTTGAAGTCAACTGCCGGTTAATAGAGGTAAGTCTATCGCACACCCCGGGGTCACATAATGGATACGTATCAATTAGTGGCAATCAAAGAATATTTGGGAATAGGGCCTGGGGTTGACCCTATTAAGAATTTGCAAAACTGCCGAGACAGCTAATCAAGAGATGCTTAGACCATCTCTAGGTTGTTTCCAATGGTATAAAATAACTTCACAACACGTAGAAGGAGAAAGCATACTTTTATAGAGGAATAAATTGATTAACGGAGGTAAAAGGGCAGTAGGAGAGAATTAGTGATTAGCCTGCTTCAAGTGAACCAAAAGATAGGTCGAAAGCATTTCATACTAGAGTTTCGATAAAACCTGCATAATCTTTCCATCATCGACTTATTCGTCTAACCCTAACCCAAAAAATCTGAATAACAGAAGATACTTCTAACAAAATTTCTGCCTGATGCATTTATTGGGAAAAGGAGTCAATTTGCTTGAGGATCATCTTTGCATCTGTGACGAAAAATGCTCGGGTGCACTCCTTAAAATATAAGGAATCGAAGACACAGAAACTTAACATACATACCTTCTCCCCATCACACCTATGCATGGTTGCTATTCAATAGGATTACACAAATTTCAACCTCTTCCTCGTCAAGCACCTATATAGCACCCGCTTAAAGCTACCATTATTCAACTCAGTCCACGTGTCCGCATTGAAATCATCAAGCACAATCAGTAGAAATCTGTCAAGAACATGCTACCACAAACAGCAACTACATTTAACACATGTTGGAATGGTAAATTCTACTACCCTAACCCACTTAACAATTCTATTCATAATCTATTCATCGAGGACTTCCCTCTATCAAATGCCCTCTTAAAAGGTCAGAAAAAAAAACTCGAATATTCACCGACAGATTTTATTATAAAATCATAGCAATAACATATATATGCATACCTACAACAATCACGATAGGGGAACACGCAGTTACTTCCTGCGCTTTGTAGGAACCGGCAACTAAAAAAGGACAAAAACGGTTAGGTTAATTTCCATTTTATCAATAACTAAGAGAACGTATTAATATATGAGTCAAAGCTCCGACTGATGGCAAATGAACATCCAAACGCCCTCATATACACCTTTAGAGTCAAGTAGACACCCATCATCAAGTCGCATTTCGTTTTCCTTATGGTGGTATTTAGGATTAAAAGGGAAATAGGCTCATCATAAGAAATTCGATTGTAAGAGAACAAGAGACTTGGCCAACAGAAATGAGAACACAAAATTCGAGGGGAACAATGAAATCTCAAAGATTCTACACCAATTTGTCCAAATAATCCTCGTTTAGTGTGTCATATTAATAAAGAGTTGAAATAGACTAGTTGAGCAAAAACTAGTCACCAAGCGATCGTGAGCACACAAAAAATAGACTTACAACTTTAGGCATGGTTCCAGAAGGTCTTTTCTTTCCCTTTTTGATATTTGCTGCCATCCAGTTGCGCTTAGCACCCGGTTTCTTCAGAGCCTTGGCAGAGGCTTTGCGGGCAAGCAAGACCTGTTCGAGTTGAGCGTCCAATTCTTCACCATCGGAATCGTCGACTTCGTCATTGCTAGACTCCTTGTCGTCCTCAGAACTGTCACCATCATCTAAAGACAAGAGCTCTAACTTATTTATTTGAAATCGCACTTTTCAAAGACAACGATACAATTTTAATAGAAAATGGTATTAAATGCTCTAGTGGAGATACGTGGTAGACCAAGCAGTGGAGAATTCGAGCATTAAGTTATTAACAGTAAAATATGGAATTACTACATTTCCAACCCCCCCCCCTCCCCTTCCCATACACCTAAATTTTCTGCCCCATTACACCAGAATACGATAATTCAACATGTTAACAAGGGACTATGCTTTGAGGTGATGTTTCGCAGGGAGAAGTTTAAAGTTACCTCAACTTAAGGAACGATGCAGACCACTTGCCATTAATTAGGAAGGGGAGCCACCGAAAATACGATTATTATATATCCAGAGGAAGCCTTCCAAACATTCAACAATTCCTAACGAACTGTGAATATCTCATGAACTACAATCCCTTATTTAATGCTTTAGAGTGAAATCTAGTCCCCGAAAGCCCAATCTGCTCTGCTGTAGTGGAAAGATGACAATGTCTGCAAAACTTTATTTCAACATTTCTGCTTCCTTTACCAAAACCATTTACATTACCTCAGCCTATTATGATATTTGATAGTGTGAATCTAATTGCTGACCAATGGAAAGATGTTCAAGTTTTTTGCAGAATGGAGACAGCATAAACTTCATCCCCAATTCTTGGCAGATCACAATCAGTTCTGAAGATTACAAACAACTCCAGTAACCCTACTCGATAATAATAATAATGATGATGCTATGACTACTGATTAATTGAAAATTCATAACTCATACACAACTTACCAGAGTCGGTATTTTTCACATCGTCATCCTCTATATAAAAAGGCTAGAAATACAGTCCAAAATTGGAAAACATTTAGAGCAGAAAATTGCCTTTTTATAATTAATGGTTGAAAATAGATTGCACTAATAACTGTTAACATTCCATGCAAATTAAAAACGCAGAACAGAAAGTGAGCGAGTTGAATGTTGATACGATTCGAAACGCCAATATGCAAACTGAAAAAACACTAACCTACAACATGTTTACGTTGGAAAATTATAAAATTAACAATCTAATGTTAATTAAGCATCAAAATTTAATATTTGTTAGAATCTTAGTTGATTCGTGGCCCATGATTTGAGAGGTTTTGAAACCAATTGCAATATATAACGCCTCTCTACCACAAATGCAAAAGAGATGGATTATTTTAATTATATATATTCAAAGTGCAAAATCATAGCATCAACATCTGCGCATTCCCCTTACCGTCGGTATCGGAGCTGCTGCTGCTGCTGCTACCGTCGTCGTCGTCGCTTTCATCACCTAAAGTGAAAAAAAGACCGTATAAATGTTCCAAGACCTATTTAGGACTTAAAAGTACACCAAAATGGTGAGCGGTTTTCAGTAGTACGAGGAGTCCCGAGATCAATGTTACAAGCATGGGGTGCGCGATAGACTTACCTCCACGTGGTGCACTCTGGGCAACGTATACTCATACGGCAAAAAGTCTATTAACTTGCCGTTGACTTCACACTTTAAATTACCATCACCCCACTCTATGTCATATTTGACTACTTCCACAGTAATCACCTCACCCTTTTTTCTACCTTTGTGCTTGTCTCTTACATCTTTGAAACACTCTTCACTTCCCTCCCCCTCTCGACTTTTTTCCCGTCGATGTTCCTCCTCCCCTCTGTGAAGCCTGAAGTCAACTAACGGTAATGATAGCCATCAAGACGCCTACCATTTGATATAAATTAATGATAACTACCAAAACGCCTGCCATTTGATATAAGTAAGCTAATTATAACTATCAAAACGCCGGCCATTTGATAAAAATAAATAAATATTCAAAAAAACACCTCGAAAGAACTCTTACGACCTCGGTAAAATCTACGAAGGTGGCACGGTTGGTCGATAAATTAAATAAAATTTCCGCAAGATCAGAACAATGGACAATGTAAAAAGATAAATAAATAAAATAGTCATTTTTTGACACTTTTCAGTGAATAAAAAGCAATATTGTTTTGGTTGGCACTGAATAATGGTAAGTGACACATTATGTTGAATTTCGCGAAACAACATTGAAGTAAGGCGTAAAAGTAAGTGCAATTTGCCCATTTGTCAAAAGTATATTAAATTTATACCATTTCCAGTTTAATTACATTAAATATTATCAGGGAACTAAGACCTTTTCCCAATTATTTCCAGCTATTAACGAATTAAAATATTTCGAGTTGTTGGCAATAGCTGACAATCACGTGGAAATTAACTTGAAAATGCGCGGTGTCATTGTAGAATTCACTAAGTGAAGAGACAATTGAAATTTAACTTTTAAAACGAGTATATTCTATGTAACTAGGGACGCAATTGTTGCTACTCGTTGTCTTAAAGACGTGCATGGTTTGAATGCCTTTCGTTCTACTAGAGAATAGCTCTTAAGATTGCAATTGCGCACAATTTTTTATCCTGAATATCTTATTTGAGTAATTTACAAAGCACCGCGAATCAGTTTGTTAGTGAAGAAAAAAGTCTTCTCTTGAATCCACTAGTTTTTAAAAGGTTAGCTGGTTTTCACGTTTTTAAAGATGTTAACCTGTTGGTAGGCAATAGTAATAGCGGGCATTCGAGGGATAGTCGAATCAAAAGGATCAGCCGACATGTGCACATTCTAAATTCTTCGGATTTTTTAACATTATGTTACCTTAGAATATCTTAGATCAGATAATCAATTTCGAAATACAAAATAAACTTTATTTTGAAACATAAATAGATGCCAAAAAATTGAAATGGAACGATGCCTATAACTATTCAAAAATTTCTGATGCAAGATTCAATAACTTGATGGTACTTTAATGTAGATAAAAAATTTAAAAATGATTTATAATAAAATGTTTTCTAAACAATAAATAAGCAATTAGCTAAATTTCCAACCTATTTTTAAAAAAAAGCTATTGAGCTTTTTATATCTGCCAGGGCCTTTCAAGGAAGTGTGGAGCATAAAATAAAGAAACTAGGAGAACCAGTGACATGGCTCTAATTCGGAAGCGTAAAGCAAGTTGGACGTGCAAAAATTTCATGGCAGTCACTGTGTGCAAGCGCGTATCACGCAATCGATCTTGGGTCCCACAGGGGCGAAATTTCAGACACCATCCTATTCCCTTATCAAGCGAAATGAGATTTTTATTCACAGAAATTAATAATGACTCTCAAGCTTATTGAATAAAGATATTCTGATACATTAGTTAGCCCACATTTTATTTCCAAGACCTCACACTCTTAGGTAAAAGAAACAATTGGCTAGCTTACGAATTTTTTAGAGGCGGCACAAAGACACCTTTCCTTCAATAAAATGAATTTCCATCAGCAATGGCTTAAACGGACAGGTTTTTTGACAACGTTTAAGGCAAAATTGATTTGCGACAAGAGTAAGGAAATGAAAAAGGTGTAGCCTATCATCCCCGAGTGAGCATGTATATTAAAGTAAAAAACAATTTCATGTTTCCTGATGTAATTAGCATAACAGCATCAAATTCCTCAAGTAGAGCAGATTTTAAGGACAAAGGAGTTTTTAAATTAATTGAAGCTCGAGATAAACCCTTCTTTTCAGGACCGAATTGCAACCTTTGCTTTCATTGAAATAACCATGGAATTTATACGCGAACTGAGGCCGGTCATTAAATGTACAAAACTGATTTTGGATTGAAAGGTGTTACCCTGGCGCTGATCTGATGTAAATCCGCTTTGTTTTAGATCACGTGAGAAGAATTGATAGGAAAACATGTATAGGGGAAACAAAAACCTTGATGTTGGATTAATCCACCCAGAGAATCAATGTAAGGAATTTAATTCTTGTTTGAGTAATTTTATCACCAATATAGTTCTTTCATCTTAATTCAACTCCATCGACCAATTCGTCATCCCCATTGACGCAGTTGTGGTTATTTAACGCCTTTCCCATTGGACCCTTGCCAAATATGCGCTGACAAGCTCGATGATTGGCGTCTCCGTATAAACATCCATAGATAGGGAATTTCATAAATAACCTGTCCTATATTAAACCTACTGGTTTTCTGAATAGAACATCCAGAAACGCAGAAATATCAAAATACTGATTCTCAGAGGGAAAGTTTCGTGGGCAGACGGTGTTATAAAAACTTGAAACAGAAACTTTTCTTGAAAATTTAACTCAACCAATATTTAATTTTCTTGCAAATTTATGTTATTTTCCTCATTTGTTAGCATCTGCATGGCAATGTAAATTTTATGCAATATATTTCAGGGAATTGATTCCAATGTGGGATAGCCGCTTTTAACCACAAAGAATAGATATTTCGAGCACTGCTGACATTCTTTCTTCTTTCCTCCTCCTTCTTAAGATCACGCAACCCATATTAAAATATTCCCAGCCAATGTCATCGACGTAAGTGTTGAGATTTCATTCATAAACTACCACAAACTGTAAATTAAAAGATGGCAATATCCGTTGTGACGTAATTATGGCAGAATATTAAAACTAAAACCTAAGTCAATCTCCCACTGTTCGATAAATGATAACGATGGTAACCCTCGAAAGAACCAATGCAATCGTGCTAATATTTTATTAATACGCAGTATAATTGGTTAAGAAAAGCAAATAAATTCATAATTAATCTGAAAACATAACCGACCCCATCAGTTCAAAATATTCGAATATTAGTTGATATAAAAATAAGGATTGTAAATAATGCTTTATAATTATATCAAATATAAAAATCTCATACGTATATAAAAGTACTCAAAAATTAGTATTAGCTAAATTCAAATGGATCAATAAGAATCTGAATAAAAAGGAGATTTCGGCGGTCACTGTTGGAGAAAAATACAAATGAAGGTAGATGTATTCGAGTTTAACTAGTTCAGAATTTCAAACAAAATATTATAAGGAATTTATTAATTAAAGGATCAATTCTAGGCAAAGTAAAGTTACATAAGACAGACCTTGATAGACCTCTATTGTTCATGTAGCATTCTTTGAGGCGTTGTGCTATGGAGTTATTAACTTGAACATTAATTGAGAGATATTTAGGAAGAAGCCGAAGTAATCGTTTTGACAGAGCCAGCTGTTCCGTTTCATCCTCCATCTCATTATCTCCAAAGTCTTCAAATTCAATCTAAAATAATGGATTACTTGTTTGAAATGGGTTTAAAAATTATCACATCTGAACTAAAGAAATTAATTACCTGTGCTGAAAGAACAGTAAGATGGATTGCTGCCTCCAATGACTGTTGTATAAATGCTGAAAAAATAAAATCCTTAAATAGTATTAAGATGATCACATAGATAAACATAAATGCCAACATACCGGCATCACCGAGGTGACTAAGACGTCCGCGGTTCTCAATTTTATCTTTCACCTCAAGATAAAATAAATGCTTTGTAATGGGCTGAATTAGCTCATGTTCAACATCTTCGGGATAAAATTTGGCATGGAAAAAGTAAGAAAACTGAAAGGAAAGTGGCAGCGGATGCTGAGAAAGTATCTACAAAATATCAGGCAAAATTGATATTACCTTGTCTGGCTTAAGCCAATTAAGGTACTTCACACTTCCATCACTGACGAGAATGTACGACTGCAACCCGAAATACCAGGTCTCCCTAAGGCCGAAAGTACCGCAGACAAGATCAAATAAATCCTTTCCAGTGCTTTTAATCTTAAAATTTTTTCAATAAATGTGAAATAAATATACTGGAAGACTAAATTCTAAATCTGTTTCAAGTGTCGAAACTTTAACGGAAATCGTTTTTGTCGAATGGTGTCTTAGCCACCTCATTTATCTTTGGTTATAATAAAAACATTGGTTTGGGGCAAGTTATTATTAAATATTGCGGATAACGCACCCAAAACTCGAGGTCATTGTATATTCCTGTATGGTAAAGAATAACAACAAATACGTTTCTCGTAAATTCACAGTTATATTAAATCTTAAGTGTATTTTAGGTGACATTTAAATTCTAATAATTATAATTGAAAAATTTTAAATTTTCCTCAAAAATTTGCAAATTTCATTATTTATGTCTTTTACCAATAGAGTCTTGGAAGTTATATTTATTTCGATGTTTATATTGATTTGTGAACATTTAGAGGCTGATGATGACATCATTGATAGAGCAACATAATTTGGCTTTCTTTATAACATCTGTCAATAACTTTCATTGGTTGGAAAGCAGGACAGAGCGTGTGGGTAAGGCTTTGAAGGTGGCCATAATAGATATTGAAAACTCACAAGTTATTCGAATTCCAATGCAAGTCGGCACATTCCTAGAATTAAAGCCGAAATAATTTATTGAAAAATGAATTCTGTTAACTTACTTGTCGTTTCTTCATCAATGCCTTGACATGGTAAATCGTTTGTTTTAATACACCTGTTTGAACGTTCATACTTGCAAACGAAACGACTCTGGGAAATTTGGTTGGCAATCTTTTGCCAATCATTTCAAATTCTCATGCGTATACCTTTTATAAAACGTTGAAAAATATCAGTGGACGAATTGTTAATAATGTGAATGAATGCTCAACCCTGAGGAAATGCCAAGGATTTATCAACATTAACAAAAGTGGAGGAACGTATTCACCAGTAAAAGATAATGATAATCTAATTAGATAGGATTTAATGCGAAAATGGTAAAATATCCGAGTTCGTCGGGGCCAAGGTAATCAAAATTTGAAACAAATGTTTCAAATTTACGCAGTGTCTACTATAATAACTTTAATTATAAAAACTGGAACATGAGACTAGTACTATGCCATTCACCCTAAATATATAGACCGTATATAAATAAATCGAAATGAATAATATCTTAGGCTATTTCGTAATGCATCTTCGAATTATTTTTTATTTGAAACCTCGGTAATAACAGAAAGTTAAATAAATTTGAACGAATTTCAAAGTTATAAAAGTTTCGTACAGAATATTAAAAAAAACTTCATTCAAACGGCTAAAAATATTAGAGGAAATTTTTCACTAAGTGCAATTTCATTTAGGCTTATTTGAAAATGGCTTAGCTCACAAGCAATTTGAATTCAGCAATGAGCCTATTAAAGCGTACTGATTCGAGAATTCCATAGCAATTTTTTAGAAATTGGAATTAAATGAATTTGTAAATGTTAATAACAGTATCAGATAGCTACCTTTCCAGTACTCTTGGTTTGCCATTTCGATACTAGTTTTAAAAGATAAAGGGGGATTTTCAAAGGATAATAAATTTCTTCCCTATGTAATTAAAAATCGAATTATAACTGATTAGTTTAATAATGCCAGAAGAATATATATATATATATATATATATATATATAGATTATATCATATACATAACATTGTACGGATTTACTTTTGTAGCGGTTTAGCTACCTCAATAACCTTGACTATTCTCAGAAATCTCTATAACAATTTCTTCCCACTCGAAAGTCCCTGTGAATTAGCACGGGGTACGTTTATTCAGTACGTATATAGATAGCGAAGTGTGTGTTTGGCAAAGCGATTAGTTATCAGATAATTCCAGCATGATTCGTGTGAACATTAATAGCGAAATATTTCTGAGTAGTGTTTATAGCAGGATTTCTATTTGGTCATTGATGGAGTTTCCCACAA
>UZAE01012257.1:0-34740 GCA_900617975.1 Rodentolepis nana
GACTTACCTCCACGTGGTGCACCCTGGGCAACGTATATTCATACGGCAAAAAAGTCTATTAACTGGCAGTTGACTTCTTACTTCAAACTACCATCACCTCACTCTATGCCATATTCGACTATTTCCACAGTATTCACCTCACCTTTTTTCTACCTTTGTGTTTGTCTCTTACATCTTTGAAACACTCTTCTGTTCCCCCCTCTCGGCTTTTTTCAATTTGATGTCCCTGAAGTCAACTAAAGGGCTAATGATAACCATCAAGACGCCTGCCATTTGATATTAATTAATTAATTATATTTCTTCTCCTCTGTGAAGCCTGAAGTCTCCTAAAGAGCTAATGAAACTATCAAAACGCCTGCCATTTGATATAAATAAATCTATTGGCCAATTGAAAACCTCAAAAGCATGTCTTTCAACCTGATATCGTCTATCACCAATGGCATCTAATCCCCTCTGCTCGATATGAAAAGAGATGACATGAATTACAACGTGTGGATAGACGATTTGGAATGAACTTGACGGCAAGAAGGTGCCAAACATGCTCGGATCGTATTGGCTCTGGGGGTCGGATGTTAAATTTCTTAAATACGAGATATGGGTTTACATGCTTAAACTGGAAGGTTGAGAATGCCCTCAAATCTTAATAGAAATATTAAGCTTGTCCAACATTGAGTGTTGTATGGAAATATCATGCAATCGTTCTACTTTGATGAGTCGGTTGTATATTTAGAAACTGAATACTAGCGGATTAGCTATAAGTTGAGCATATTTTGGTTTTCTTGTTTGTATATGCTTCTTTTTCATTTTCTAGGGATGGTCAGAAGGTTCAACATTTCAAGGTACTTCAGGACGAGATGGGGAAGTACTTTGTATGGCTGCGCAAATTCGATTCTATTAATCAGTTGATTGAATACCATAGACGCACAAGTATCTCCCGAGACAGTTTTCTCCTCCTTGTTGACAGACAACCTTCCAGGGTATGTTTTTGTTACACTAACCTTCTTTCGTGCCATCTCATTTATTGATTGGAGCTCTCATTTCATCATGTAATAATACCAGTGCTAATGTGTGAATTGTTTAAAAAGAAAATATAGCTGGAACCTCTAGTATAAGAACCCAGCCTTTTGATGCCATTCACTTTACCATTAAAGATAAAAGGCGCGATCCCCTGATCTCCTTGGCGTTGGGGTAGATGAGGTGGTTCCGATATCTTTCTTCCAGAAGTCTCTTAATTCTAGCCCTCTTGGAAGCAGCTTAGTTATGTTGGGTAAAAGTTTAAGATAATTCATATAAAGTGATTTTTCGTACGTCTGTGAATGCCACTAACGTTGGTCGTCTCCGTTTATAATGTAGTTCTTTATTAAATATGACTTCTCCATCTCCCAAGTGAGAGTCTTCTCTGTCCCAAAGTCAAAATTTTCGTGAGATTTATATTAATCAACGTTTGGCCTTATTGTCTTATTTATTAGGTGGTACTTATTCTTATCTTAACCCTGAGTGTCGGTTTTGCTCAGTGTTCTACTTTCTTCATGTCGTTCCGTGCATAACTTGTCTCCTCTCCCCCTTCTCTTCTCTCTTGACATTGAAGTTAATACCGTTAAGGGGGGGGGACATTCTAGGCTAGGGCGCTCACGCTCATGTAGGAATTATTGATTTATTTGAGTTATTTCCATCACTCTTATTACATTATCTGTCTTTCCTCAGGTCTTAATACTTTCTATCTCATTTTTGTTGCATTAATTGTAAGGTACGGCATTCGTTGCGTGCGTGCGTGCGTGCGTGTGTGTGTGTGAGGGCGGGGATAAGAAGAACAGCTGGTAATAAAATTTTGCAGTCAGCCAGCAGCCAGTCTCTCCTATTTTTTTCTTTATATATTGCGCTAGAGTTTCCTTGCTCGTTTGCTCGCTCGCTCACAGTGGTTGAATTTCTAAGGAAGCAAAAAAAAATACAGTAAGAAGTTTCCACTTGATGACAATGCAGTTTCATTCTTATTGCACTTCCTTCTTGGTGTTTTCTGCGCGTTATTTTGTGGTTTTCCTTGAAGTAGTTGTTGGCAAGTGATGTCATTTTATTCTTATTGCAATTTATTTGGAGGGAGTCTGGATTCCGGTAATTCCAAAACAATGACTACCAATAGGGATGCAGAATATTGGGTCGTATTGAGACTATCCAGTGAGTAGACTTCAACTGCACACTCGCCAGTCCCTCAAGGATGGAATAATGTGTGTACCTTTAGTAAGTCTTATGGCCGCATTTTTTCGTATGCACATATGCGTGTGGTCCAATGCGGTTCAATTAGGCTGCTGGCCTACTTCTAATGCGCTCTCACCTTATGTAGACAGCATCATCGATGGAAGTTGATGATGAACGGCATGGAGATCCCCTAAATAATGCGTATTGCCCGCATTAAGACAAGTTATGCTTTCTACTACCTCTGGCTAGTTTTGTGGTCTTTTAGTATAATTTTTACCTAGATCTAAGTGCCTGTTCGATGCAAATGTGATGTTGACTATAAGGAATAAATTAGAAAATGTGTCTAGATGGCTTTATAGGAAATAAAACGTTTGCTCTAATTCCGTTGTCGGACTCAATTTGGCTTAAAAATTCACTTACTTAACTAATAACAGTCGCAAAGCTAGTAGGAAGCAACAGCCTTTTTTGATGGCGAAGACCAAAGGATAAATAGATTCACTGGTCAATCGATGACTGGACACGAAGTAGAAGTGGAAGATGTGGGTGGGTGGAGTAGAGATAAGACGTTAGTATTGAGCTATAGAAATTTGGGTTGTAGGAGACAGGCAAAATGAGGTACGTTTAGAGTAATTGGGAATTTCTAACAATGAGCCCACCTGTTAGTCAGTGTGTACGCACTACAAGTATCATTTTGTTCCCTTTCCTTGAATGAAGATACCTCTTTCTCCTAGACATTTCCGATTTTCGATCTACTTCTCTATATTCTACTACCACTACTACTATTAGGTTGTTTGAACGTGTGAATAATTAGGGAATAGTATACTCCTAATTAGATTCTGTAGACTTATAATTTTTTCACGCAAATCATATCTTACCGTGTCCTTGATGGAAAACAAACCAACCAAATTGTGCTTAATTTTCTGCATAGACGCAGGAAATTGAGCAGCTAACATGATACTTAATTGGACTTGATACTGTCTCTTTCACCTCTGTGAATCATTATTCTGTCTCCCATCTCGACTTTTTGTCACTTCGATGTCCCTTCTCCTCTCTGTGAAGCCTCGAAGTCAGCTCCAGGGCTAATGATAACTATCAAAACCCCTGCCATTTGATATGAATAAATTGGACTTGGGTTTGTTTCCCGCGCCTAAGTGATTGGATCTATTTCTCTCATTACTACTTATTCTTAGAGGATGCCCAAGTTAATTTTACCTTTGAAGTTTTTCACTTCCTATTGACCCTAGCAAAGGATTTTACTTACTGTCTTGGCTGCAAAGTACAAAGACACCGGAAAACCTGGGAGAAATCGGAGTTTTTAATTGTGTCAATTGCAACTGCTTAGGTTGACATACGAGAGGAAGGCAATTATACTCAGATAATTGTATTTCGTGGTGAGTTTATCATGATGTTAGTTATCGAGGATCTTGGTAACACAGTAACTTGTGCGTGGACTCTTCTCGCATATGTTTGTTAATTTAGTTCTAGTGGGCTTTCCCGATCCAGATGATAACAAATAGAACTCGATGCTTGATGAGGGATTAAGAATGATTGGAGACTCGTAGATCAACCTCAAGTACACTCTGTACTTGTCGTTAGCCTATTAATGATGACGTATAAGCTGTAGATTGTCTAGTCTGTGTACTCCGTTGTTTTCTATAAGATACATAGGCAACTAGTGAAATTTTTTATGCCTTTTCCCCTTTCAACTAGGCTAGAAGGGAAAGAAAGCAGCGCTGAGTCATTTTCGTCCGCTTAATTCGGAGTTGCTTGCTGATTGACATTTTGTTTTTAGTCTTCTGATTGGATGATCACGAGTAGGACTGCTTAGGTGGGTGGCAGTCGAGTAAATTGGGGTTTCTGCTCTAATCCCATGGGATAGCCAATATACAGTCAGTTAAATTCAGGTAAAATAATCGACATTCTGTTACACTTTTGGTGGATGGGTAAAATACCACTAACTGCATTTGGATATCCTCACCTTTTTCACGCTCTTCGTAATTAACTTCCAATTTCGATGTCGCATCCAGTGAATTGCAGCTTTCTTGTCTAATTTGAGAAAGCGTGGACTGTTGGAAAAGAACTCGATTCAATTAGGCAAAAATATGTATTGACTTGTATAATGGCCGTGAATAGATAACAGCTGGCAAAAAATTGAATGAAAATTAATGGTAAACTTAACTTAACAATGTAAATACACAGGTTGCATGAGTTGCGATATACGGAGCGATTGTGCGTTTTGATGCTTATGCCGAAAGTACGATCTTCAGTTGGTCTCCATTGCGTGCACTATTCAGCAAGTTTATCTTTGAGCTCTAAGCCGTTTTGAACTCAATTGAGTGTGTGTGTGCTCACTGAGTGTGTAACCTAATCACGGGCTCTCCTCGTGTCTCCATTGAGTCAAATTGTAGTTCAATTAATCAAAATTCAAGCTTTATATCGATTGTGAATGATGTTTCACACCTAATCTTATTCGTTAAATCGTCTT
The DNA here is from genome assembly GCA_900617975.1 of Rodentolepis nana. NCBI lineage: Eukaryota > Metazoa > Platyhelminthes > Cestoda > Cyclophyllidea > Hymenolepididae > Rodentolepis > Rodentolepis nana. The sequence goes on from UZAE01012257.1 coordinate 4,679, forward strand.
TAATTTTCTTTCGTAGTGAATAGGCATGTACTGCCTATATTTATGCCTTTACCTTTTCACATATACACATAGACGGGAAAGGATTGGTGGAGTTTTATCCCGCGTTATTGCAGTTCAATTCATTGCTATTTGTTTAAGTGACTTATCGATTTCCTATCTATCTATGCCAAGCTCTTCTCTACATTCCATAATAATTGTGTGATTTTTGGCGTTCTCATAGTGCGAAGATAGGCGCTGCAATCTCTCTCTCTCTTTCCCTCTCATAGGTCTTATTTGAAGTGAAGTTGGTTAAATTTAGAAGAACTGTCTTATCAATAGGTATCATTGTTAAAAAATAAACAGAGATTTTAAATGATACTCATGCACATTAGTATCGCTAGGGCGATTTATAATTCCAATTGAATCAAATGGGTTTAATTTAATGTCGTCATTTACGGGTGGGGCAGTGTATGGTATGCTGTGTTTACATTACCTTCGTCTTTAACCACACTTAATGCCCTCGAAATTCGGTCACTAGGCGACCTTGTTAATCGTTGCTCATTAAAGTCAGTATGGGAGTTGATGGTGTAAGGTGTTATTATTTTTCCGCGAAGAATTAGCTCGAATTGGAATTGAAAGACAGTGACATTGTTGTCTATTTTAGTCTTGACAGTTTTATCAAACCTATTATTTCCTTTGAGTCATAATAAATTTTTAAATGCTATGACTGTGCAAGCTTACTAGCTCTCCTTGGTACCTAATGACTTGTACAGTAAGTGTTTGGTAGGAGAAAGGGTGGGGGGGGGGTTGTATATCTGCCCAAAACGAAGCCTTCTTTGTAAAAGTTTGGTCGCGGGATTTCCTGGAAAAATCCACCATGTTTATTGTTGCTATGTCAAGGTCCCTTTGAGAGCCCTATGCCTGCTATTATTTGACACCGGCAAGATAAAACTGGAATCATAACCAAAGGCCTTTGACCATTTTCACGTTTTTTCTCTTTTTCTTTTGATTTCAGTCCGCAGATCTTGGCGGAGGAAGTCAGCAATCGCAGATGGTGCAGCGAGTTATTGCGCGCTTTGACTTCAATGCCTCGGAGGCAGAAGAACTCTCATTCCATCGAGGAGATGTGATTGAAGTGTTAGGCCAGGAGGACGAGAATTGGTGGCGTGGTCGAATTTCAACCACCGGTGCTACAGGCCTCTTCCCAGCCAACTATGTGGACACTCTGCCGCCCATTATGCCTCAAGCCAATTCCTCTAACCGTATAAACGCCAATTAGACCACAGAATAAAATTTTAACGCCACTTTTCATACCCGATGTCATTAATCCTTCTTTTTCCCTTCCTTTCTTATAAGAGGTTATCGGTTCTTGTTTTTTTTCTCCTTTCTTCCCTATCTCTGTGTGAATACTCTTAGGCCAATGGATGATTTGGAACTGAATTTTAAGCCCATCTACCTTTTTCTAACGGTTAACCCCCCCCCCTTCCCTCCTCCCCCCTCTGACCTTTCCCCCTTCTCTCACTTGTTGCCGCTCATTGTCTCTTGTTAATGATAAGGCCTGTGGTTATGTTACTACTCGCAAGCTGACATCCCGTGTGTGTCTCGCCACATGTGTGCGTGGTCATTTTATTGAAAACGATGATAATTTAAATAAGCTACTAATACATACTTATATCGTTGCTATTAAAATTATGTTCTAAAATTTTGTCTCAGGTCACCTTTTGTTGAACACAGTGTGTAGTTGATTGTGTGCCCATTTGCCCATCGCAGCTCAACCCACCTAACCAATTTGCCGATAGAAGTGCTTGGAACTTCACAATCTACAACTCACTGAAAAATAAAAGGTAATAGCACTAAGTCATGTCTATGGAAATGAGGATATAATATATATGTGGGATGACCTGAATGCACGTTTCAATTATATTCCCAATGACTAATTTGTTGTGAAATTTCGAGTTCAATAGCCTCTAATGATTTTGTCTGTATGCATAAGAAGACGGTCGATAAGATAAATTGAGGGTATTTAAGGTGGTAAATTGGACTCGGAAGTTATTCGGCCTTTGGAGTAGGATGCCGCGGCGTTATTGCTCTATCTAGGGATTATCAATTCCCACTGGCTGTCACTAAATCGACTATCATCCCTTTTGAAATGCTGGTGAACATTTATTTATTTATACCAAATGGCAGGCGTTTGGATAGCTATCATTAGGCCTTTAGTTGACTTCAGGCTTCATAGAGGGGAAGGAACATCAAAGTGAAAAAAGTCGAGATGGGGGGGGGACAGAAGAGTGTTTCAAAGATGTAAAGGAGACAGACACAAAGGAAGTAAAAAAGGTAAGATGAGTACTGTGAATAGTCGAATATGCATACAGTGGGGTGATGGTAGCTTGAAGTCAGAAGTTAACTGCCGGTTAATAGACTTTTTTGCCGTATGATTATACGTTGCCCAGGCTGCACCACGTGGAGGTATGTCAATCGCACACCCCATGCTGGTGAACATCAATCATAGCTTGATTGTTATTTGGGCTAAAAATGGATTGACTCCCTTAACATGGGATCGACTAGTATTCTCATGTAAAGCACTCATTACTTTTGTAGTGCACTAGATTAACCGCTTTGTCAAGCTTTATTTCGAATGGTCTCAAACGTAACCTTACCGGAAACAAAGAGTCTTGACATTTACTAAACGGTGATTGGGACGCCTCTTGATATGTATCTACAGCTCGACATCCCGCTAGAGCGTTAAGTGATACTCTGCAACTTCCCACACCACCTTTTGCACACAAAAGGGGATAAGGCGAAAGATAAGAATTCATAGTGCAGCTACACCATTATCGAGAGAAGGCTATTCAGTAAGGAGTAAATAGCGAAGAAATACGAAAGTCCTGTCGTATTGGTGATCGCAGGACCGACAATAAGAAAGGTGAAAACGTAGCACAATCACTGCGTGGAGGGAGAACAATAAAAGTCAGTTCCGCAGCTGGTGGGCTGATAAGGTAGACAGAAGGAAGGGGGGACGAAAGTTTTTTGACGGAAATTATTAGAAAGACAACTCAAAGGAGTCTACACTAAATTATTTCATGTGTAAACATGCAAAAGAGTGGAACACGTCGATAATTATTGGAAAATAAGGGGACATTACTTACTCCTTGGTATATTAAATTTCACTAAAACAAGAAAAATTTACTAATCATATTAGATATTTGGTTATGAAATTTCTTTATCTGCTGGAGGCATAACAACCCAAATCTTCACAAAAGTGCAGAACTTGTGGGACACTTCATAAATGACCAATAGAAATCCTGCTACAGAACACTACTCAGAGATATTTAGCTATTAATGTTCACGCGAATTATGCTAGATTTATCTGATAACTAATCGTTTTGCGAAATCTCAATTCGCTATCAATATACGTACTGAATAAACGTATTCCGTGCTACACATCGAATATACGTCCTGAATAAACGTGCTCCGTGCTACGCGTCTCTTCCCTTATAGCTGGGCTATAGGTTAGCTTGTTCTGGGAGTCTAGGCAACACGTCTGTTTCCTTTATAGCTGGGCTATAGCTTAGCTGAATTATACGTCTGTTTCCCTTATAGCTGGGCTATAGCTTAGCTTGTTACAATTCTTATCTAGTACAGCACAAATCCTGAGAAAAGAGGAATATATCTCTATATACTGCTATGAAGCAAATTACTTTATATTCAAATTAATGAATATATGAAAGATAAGAGAAGAATTTAATCACTAATGTTACAACAGGACCATATAAAAATTTAAATGGAGACTAGATTTGTTTAAGCAAACACTTATTGCCTCAATCTTCTTATGCTACAAACACAGTAGTAGCTCTAACAATAGCAAAGATTCCTGAGCTGATGCTAAGGCAAAATGTATGCTTTTAAATGCTCAAAAGAGAGAAATAAGCCTTCAGGTTCATGAATAAATGGAACATTTCGCTATTTTGATAAAAATATTGAAGATGGTCATTTCTTCAATTTATAATATTTTTTTCACAGTGTCAGTTAGAACTTCAATAAATTCATGGTAAATTATACTGAATATTAATCAAAAATACAATAATCAAAAATACCCATAGAGTTTGAACCAGGGAATGAATTAAATCATTTTGTATTAATCTGATGATGTAGAAAAAAATATTCCTCTCCCTTTTCGGGCTAAAGCGCTTCAAGAGCAGACGTCTACATACTTATTGCGAAGTAACCACATATTAAGTAGTCAAAAATAAAGTTGTTGGTTACTGAACACCCAGAAGTAGCCCAAGACTTGAACGATGAGAAGATATAAATATAGACAATAGTATTCAAAATATTACTTGATGCTAGATTTGGTATTTAAACTCAGCATGGTAATAAAATGATTCATAATTTTGCATTCATACTTTAAGATATTTCATTGGCTAAAGTTTTTTTCATACCAAATAGCTCGAAATAAAATTTTCTACCCTTTCGTTATTTATTAACCGATTAAATGTATAACTGAATTCTAACTTAGAAAAATAGCCCGGAAATAAAAATTTATACCAATGAACGTAAGGGTATAACTTATTTGCTGTCTCAATTTGATACCGAATGTATTTAGGCTGGGTTGAATCATAAAGAGAATATTCAAAACAGATTTTAAAATATATTTAAATAGAAACTTTTAAAGTATTTAAAATAAAGTTCGTGAGTGATAGGATGACTTTCACGATTAGTTCATTCAGAGTATAATGCACATAAAGAAAGAAATGAGCATTAAATCATATAGAGAATTTCTTTGATGAAAGGTCTATGCTCTTGATATATTTTCTAAATGATGATTTTGTGTATCTCAAATTTGTGTTTGTTAAGCTTATTGTACAACGCGTTTGTTTAAATTCGCCAGTGTTTCAAGTCTGTACTATGCCCCATCGTCTTCTCGGCGATTTGAGAGTCGTAGAGCTCCGTAAGGAGTTGGCGAAGCGTGGAGTTGATAGGAGTGGTATGAAGCCAGTTCTAATGGAGCGCCTTAAAGAAGTAAATTAGTTGTTTTGTCAGTTATTGCTCTAGATTATTTTAAAAGAAGGTCGCGACCCATTAACATATGATTTCAGCAAACCCGATGAAGTTGAAACAGTCGTGGCCATTGAAGATGGCGATGCTAAGGTAGATTATAATTGGTTCTTTGATTTCTGTTCTGTAGTCGGAAACCCCGATTGATGATGTCCTAACTGGTAAGCTGGCGTTATGATTTGTAACTCAAAGCAACATGTTTCTAATTCTTTTTACCCAATTTTGGTTCTTGAGGACTAAATGTTTGATGAACTAGATTTATTTATCTAATTGTCATTTAACAAAAAATAAATATTCCCCAGAAGTAATAAGTTCATCCGATAATAAAATTATGAATTTCTGTGAAGCCAATGACAATGAGGAAAGGACTGAATCTCATCTAACAGCCGTATCGGAGGGTTCTATCGGCCTACCAGAGCCTTTAGAGCTTGAAGACAGGGCAAAGGAAGACGCAGCCGATCAAATTGAAGACACTACCACATTCGTGGTCGGTGTTGGGGAGACAGAGAATGATTTGGACTATGATATAGAAGACCCACAGACTCTTTCCCATGAACAAACGAAAGAATCCACAGAGAAACAAATATCTAAAGGGGAAGAGCCAAAGGAATCGGTTGAATCTATACTAGAGGACAGGTTTGTCATCCCCCTGTGAATCATGTGTGGATTGTGGAACCATGCTAAGCATTGTCGGTTCATTCGGCTTCCATTTTCGTTTCAGTGTAAGATTGCAGGCCGTCAATACCAGTAGTAGTCAGGTAGAGGAATCAAAGTCCCAGGATAAGTCCTCAGATAAATCACCAAGTAAAATTATTGCCTCTGCAAGCGCCCTTACTTTCCTTCGAGTGAGCAATTTGAAACCCGTAACAAAAGCGGCGGATTTAAAACAACACTTCAGTGTTTACGGCAACGTTATTTCTGGGAAAATCTTGGTGAGTAAACGAAGACCCGGTGGCTGTGTTGGATTCTTGACTCTCGCTACTCCAGAAGATGCTACAATGTGTATCAAGAAATTTGATGGAACAGAGTACAATGGTAGAACTATTAGAGTCGAGAAGACAGAACAAATTCCAAATGCTCCTCAAAAGGAATCATTAATCTTGGAAAAAAGTCGCCTTTCCGCTACTGGAAATCAAACTCCAGTCAGTTCTACGTTATCATCAAATCCAAGACGTCTTCATACTGGAGGTACGTAGTCTCTTGCGCAATGAGTGATCGTATTTTGTGTTAGGTAAACGACCCGATTCAACCCGTCATGCAAAATCCACTACTTCTACCTTGGCTAAATCTCAATTAAAGCGTACGCTTCAAAAAGCTCGCGATATTGTGAGTTCTAAAACAAGGAATAGCTTTTCACGACCTCGTCCTAGATCTCCGTCTCGAAAAATATCTCGAAAACTGGAACACAAATTACGGAACTCTAGGGAGGAGAAACTTTCTCGTCCAAAAGCAGTGAGTCTAATCAAACAGCCCCTTTTCGTATGTCTTCAATACATCACGGAAAGTGCCCAAGAAGTGCTCTAAATTCTCTTCTCTCACTCTTTTCTGTTGTGTTCATGTTACACCCGATGTTCATGTTCCACAAACTCCTGTCTTTGTTATTTAGCTCCCCCGACCTAGAGAGTCTTATCTGAATCCAAGTCTGAAATCAAGTCGTCGCAGATCACCTCGGCGTAGAACACCACCGTTACTTCCTTCTCGGTAAGCTCTTTATATTGTCAGTGACGATGTTTCTCAGTGTTCGCTATGTGGGACGAGAGCATCCAACTCGCTTTGAGGAACCTGTTCGACATTCTTATTCTGAGAAAGAAAGCCTGAGAGAATCTTACTCAAGCAAACCCAGGAGAGAGGAGTTTTATGATGAGTCACGCTATGACAATGGTTATTATCGTCGTGAGCCCGGGTATTCTTATTCTCAAGGAGAGGAGTTATCCTCTCGACATTATTCCTCTAAACCCCCTGTTGTGTACAGACGTCGGGAAGAGGAGGAAATCCCACTGAGATATTTTATGACAGAACGCAGGGTTAGACCACGCTATCAGGAGGATGATAGATTTGAGAGTTCTGTTCGGTATGAACGTTCTCAGGATTATCAACTCCCTTCTCACAATGATCGCTATTCTCTGCCTGCCATTGAAAGTCGATCCTACGGCAGTAGTAATAAACGCTATCGAAGCTGTGCCAGATCTTCTAGAGATGATCGTCCTTCAACTTCAAGCAGACGACATGAAGATCCGGATATTAGCTGGCAAGTTCATTTCATGTCACTTAAATCATGAGTAATTTCTTAAACACGCCAAATGCATAATGAGTTGTGGATCCACTCACCATGGTTGCAATTCGTGTCAATCAAATGCACTAGTTTGTGTATGTCTTCCTCTTCTACTCCTTTTGAAGTTGGAATTTTAAAAATTTTAAATGTCAATCTTTTCACCATATTCGATACCACTCCGTATGCACAAAATATTGTCATGGAAGGAGGAATGGTTATTTTAATACCTTGGTATGCTTTCATGATTAGCGCCTATCCCACCCACTGCAATGTTTCGTTCTAAATCCAATCTGAGCTTTTGTGTCTCGCTTAAATTCTTGTTACCTTTTTCCTAAGCCTTTGGTGCTTTAAACCCGACTTGATCAGACCTGCTACCGGACTATTGCCTGGTGTGTATGTACTATACACCACGAGTGTTTTGATGGGGCAGTGGTGGAGTATTCAATTTCGCTGACCAAATCTGATCTTCAAGATGAACAATCGGATGTGATTTTCTCAAAGCTACTCCAGTAAACCTTTCTTCATTGATATACACTCCTAACCGACTACATGATTTCCTTCTTGTAAATTCAATTTAAACTAGAAGGGTGATTCTTTCTCACATGGCGTATTTTCTCCCATTTTCAAGTTGCGTATCTGAAGGTGCTTTTCTTACAATATCTACAAATATTTACTCCTTGGCTCTCTTTTAAAGTGAAGTAATGGATGTGAATTTAGGCTGTAATCAAGACGTAGATGAAATATTTGGGAATAACGCTTTGGTTTTCAGTGTTACCGGGGTTTTCCGAAAATCCACCCAGGGTTTTTAAACGGAAAATTCCATTTTATGAGGCAATTTTTTCAAACCCAATAATTACCCGTCTGAATAAGCGCCCATGGGCGATAATACAGAAGTACAATTTTTCACCTAAGAACACACGCCCCCCACATTACAATCGCGATGTTAGGTCTTGCGAAACGGGTGGATTGGACGAAGGGGTTTAGTTGAATATCCTCCCCTTTCACCAGACCTCACGCTATATTTTTCTTATGAGAATACTTAAAAGACAAAGTCTACGCTGCGAAATCTGCAATAGTAACGGAATTAAGAGGGGCCATTGAGCATGATTGCGTTCAAATCCCAGGGGATTATTTCATGATGTGTGGGATTCCTTCAAACGGAAGTTAGGAAATGAAGTTGCTTCGGCTTCTTTGAAATTGAGTAAAACTTCCCAAATTTTATATTAATATTGTTCAAGTGATTACTCTGCGTTTGTCTAATGGGATTGACAATGTAATAGAACTTCATCTGGTGAGAACACCAATTACAGGTTCATACTAGATTGTCATCTGATTGTCTCCTTTTTAGGAGTTCTTCTCATTCTACATCTCGAAGACGACTCGAGTTGGAAACGAGGTCTCCACTAAAACGACCAAGGTCACCGAGGAGGTCACGTTCACCTCCGCGTCATCGTTTGCCTCGTGAGTTGAATGAGTCGAGAAGTCCTGTTCGGTACTCGAGGCGACTATCACCGTCAGCACCGCCAATAATTGAGAGGTCTCAAAGAAGTCGAAATGATGATTATGCCCACCACCCTGCGCCTCCTCTATCCCAACATCAAATGTCATCATCGGCATATCCCTATTCACGCCGCTCTGGTGGGAATGATCGGTCTAGTTATTCAAACATGATGGCATCGATTCCGCCCCAACATGAACCCAGAAGAACCGAAAAGGTCTTTGACTATGGGCATAAGCCGAGTAAGTTACTTTGCTTTTGTTATTTCTTGCTGTTACCGGACAGCCAATTTGATTGTTTAAATAGTTAATGTGCAAGAACTTTGAGATGCATATTTTTCTAGATATATATTTAAGGCTTCGTTGAGTTTTTCATCTGTAAACTCTTTTACCTTGAGTTCATATAGGCCATACTTAAAGGTTGGCTTGAATCTCTTAGAGTGCATATTGCAAGCTTGATATTTTCGATCTGTTATTAGACTTCATATGAATCTATTTTATCTGTATTATTATTGATAATGAGGGTCAAAATACCTGTCATTGAATGATAAATGCGGATGTAGAGCTATTTTAAGCCGTTGTCTATCTGACTTCGTTTGATCTTCACCATACAGCAGGTTGGAGAGGGGAAGACAGTTGTGGACAGTTTACTGAAAGAGGAGAAGTAGAGAATGCTTTTAACCATGGGCTTGTTTGCAAAGGGATAACATAATCTAATGGAGCGGTTCTGGATACTGCTGATCATGGACTAATCTTGTCCTAGCAACTCTCGTTTAAGTTCCATTTAATGGATTTGAAATTGAAATTAACCAGTTGAGGTCACAACTAGGAACTTTGTAAGGGTTTGAGGTTAGGACACTTAGGTCTCATGAGCAATTAGTGATAACCGAGAGGAAAATGTAATAAACATAGTCAGTACTTACTGTCGGGCCAGTAGCAGTTTTGTCAGGAGGAGTGTGCAGTCGAATATTGATGAGGACGCTAGGCGGCTTAGACGGGTGGGAATCGCGCAGCTCAAGACAAAACAATTATTCCGCGCCCTTGAACTTTGCCTGTTGGTACATTTGTCCTTCTACAGTCATTTTTAAGGGCATGATTAACTAATCCTGCTGGGAATTGATAGCTCAACGAATTTCCACATCTTATTGCCGTCTTTATTGAAATTTGACCTAGAGTTATACGCCAATAGTTGACAATTCGATTCTAGCTGCCGACTGAAAAACCACAATCGCTACTCTTTTGTTATATATGTGGAATCTATGCTATGAAAGAATAAAAATGACAACTTCTCTCTGCTTTTTAAAGTACACCCTGTCTGTAAAAGCTAACCTGTTTGGCTATTAACATAACTTTGAGAAGACTCCATCCTGTCGTATGGGCATGCGAGAAGAGCACTTAAAAATATTCCGCCAAATTCTTGTAACTTCTGCCCAGGGCTCCAATAACCTCAATGCCTCGTTCTCTTCAGCTGTAGGTTAATGAAACTGCTTGCTATAACGTGGTACTCGATATATCAACTGAATTGAAGTATGAGTAGATTGGGAACTCTACTAATATGCTCAGAAAATTTTAAAAACAAGTTTATGATATTTTTTGTATATAAGTGAATGGTTAAAGAAAACTTGTTTCCCAGAGATGTCACTTGTTGAAGGCTTTATTGATGAAAAGGAGCGACCAGAAAATAGAAGAGTGTGAGCCAGATATGAAGTGTATTGATTGCGCCTTGACCCATAATGTTCATTCTTCAATCCGGTGTGCTTTTTGGTCAAATTACTCTTTGGTTTCAGTCACTTTGGGCACTCAGACCGATGGAAGCGACTAAACATTTGTGACAAAAGGAGTGTTATGCTGCGTCTCTGATGTTGACAGTTTATTCTTTTTCGTCGATGAGTAACGCTTGGGACATATTGTAGCTACTGTACTCAGGGTTATGATTTGACTTAATGGGATGCCACTAAGTACTTATAAACTGTAACCAGAGGTGTGCATAATTTTCCAAGAGAGTAACCAAAATGGCAAATTAGCCTTCCTTTTCTCTAAAGGCTCAGCTGCGAAATACAATTGGAATGATACTACCCAATCTCGATCGAGGAGTGGGGCTGGGTACGATTCGACGTCTGTAGGAGGGTTTTCCGCCAATGGGACAGCGGATTGTAACCTAGGGGGCGTAGGAAGAAGTGGAGATGCTGCTGACTATGGTGCCTCCCGTTGGTCACTCATGGGCAACCCGCCAAGGCCACCCCGCTATTAAAATACTCCTTCATTGTGACTCATTTTTACCTTTCCCCCTATTTAATCCCATATACATCACTCAATTGGTACTCTGTAAAAAGATTATGTGGATGCGAATGTACGTTCAATCTACCACATTTTCCCTTTTGTTTGTTTGTGAATACAAAATTGTTGTGTATAAATTATACTTGTTTATTTTATTGGAGGAGGGAAAGCTAACCCAGGTTGCCTTAGCTACTTTCGTAGCTCATGTCGTAGATATGAGGTATGCTGAAGAGGTCAATGAAGTAGCATCGTCAGATTCTTTATTACAGTAGAAGAATTGCCATTTTCCTCATAATCGACTCGCTTCTGCATATTATGTTTAATTCGATTGCAAGGTTCTTGGGCGAGATTGTATTCACGATATTCGGAGCTTTTTAACTGTTCATTATTTCCGCGACCTTTCTTGCCACTTAAAACCATAACATAACAGGGCTCACTAAAATTCACTCAGTTTAAACTATAATTCAAGCTCAGGGCTACTTGTAAAAGTCTCACTCAGAGGAAGATTTGTAGCTCAGTGGAAATTTCTCCACCATTAAATCACTTAGGAAGTGCTATTCTGATTACAAGCTGGATGCCAGGAATTGGCCTGTTCTCTTTTTTACCTTTTAGAGTTCATTGTTGGAAATTTGAACTAGATCGGCATGTCTAGTGGCACAGCACTTATCATATAGGTCCGGGCTTATTGATGCATCCTGTGAGCGGAATGGTTAATCACAAAAGTGAGTTTAATTCTAATGGGTGTTGGGGGGAGGAGGGGTGGGGGTGAAAGCCAAGTTTCCAGGAGAGTATCCTGATGCTACCTATCAATCTAAGTTCGACTTTTTGCCAACTCTTCTCAGGAGCTCCAAAATGTCCAAATGTATTCCTTTTAGGATCCCTTAGATTTAATATGGCCCCTTTGTAATACAGAAATCCGTCATAGGAGTAATTTTTTCTCTATTCCCAAATAACAAATACCGTGGGTGATGGACCAATTTGGAATAGTTAGCTACTCATTGAACTAATAATTTGAAGCTAATGTGAAGAGACCAGAGCTGGGCTATACAGGCGTGCATTGGATAAGAGGAAACATGGAGACTTTACTACACAGTGAGGATTAACTGGATTGTGGTCTGATTTTGTGCTTTTTATTCACTGACGGTTAAGTCAATAGGTGTGCAGTACGTAGCCTCAGGGTTAGGGTACGCAGGTACTACTAACACTTTAAAAATGATCATTGAAAGGAAGGCGAAAGTGCTTTTGCGTGAACTCGATGTATAATATATCTATTCCATGCAATCCCCATGTCACTTCTAACTGCTAATCATTGATTGGTCTATTGTCTGACCAATTAAATTCAACCACAGCAATAAATGAATAGAAACAGAATCTCATCTCCGGGCGATGACTCTGAGATACTCTCCCTCTCCCCTTTGGTTATTTCAAAAGGAATTCTAGCTCAAGAGATGCCAATATAAACATTAAAACATTTTAGAAAAGAGATTCTTCCCAATTTTATGAATTTTACTACGATTACAAAATATCTACAATGAAAGTAGACACAGAAACAGGAATGGCTTGAGGCGGGGCTAGTTATTGTCGTAAGTGTAAAATGTAACGGCTAATTGTTCATAAGAGACCAATGTATAATAGGAGGGCAGAAACAGTAACAAATCCAGAAAAGTTGTCATTTGTTCAGTAAACTCGCAGATATGCTTTTTTGAGATTGAGACCTGCATAATTTCACCAAATTCTCAAATGATAGAAACCTCATATAACTAACTGATTTCAGAAGCAAAATTCACATTCCCTTTTTATTGACTTACTCTCCTTCGTTAGCTAAAATACTCAAAGCCGCACAGCCACATCTAATTCATACCTTTGACGAAACCTTATATTATGCCGGGTTCAATAATATCAAGGAACTACTAAAGGCAAGTAGGAAAAAGGCAGCCTTTTACTTTTGGGTTTATGTCCAATGCTAGTAACGAAGTTGACAGATCCCTTGCTCGGCTTCTCCCGCTTCCATTATTAGGCTTGAGAGAACAACATTTTTATTACCCAAGAGACTTGAACCAATTCTTGAATTGAAGGGAAACGTCATTTAGTCACTATTTATCAAAACACCCCGTTTAGTTTTTGTCATGCATTCTCCCCTTTGTTCGAAAGACCCGTCACTCGATAAATAGGTCTTGTTGACGGAACTTGACTTTCGTCTTATATGAAGAGCATCGAACGGGGCTATGCTATGTTATTCATTTTCCATTACATTGAGGACCTCAACGCTTCCTGGCCAATGTACTTTTATTTTGTAACAAAATCAATGATACTCCCCCCTCCCCCTCCTTTCCTTATAAACAGCCCATTAAGGGAAGATTAATGGGAGTGAGCTGCAGTGCTTGCTCTTTGTGTGGGAATTACCACTACCAGTTATTTTTTATCGCACTTCACTCCTATCCAGCTCTCCAACGTAGTGTCTTCTTGAAATCCAAATTACCCGGTAAGTATCCAACTCAAGGTCAATTCCTATCCTTACTATAGTCGCTTTATTAACATAATACACTACCAATAAACAATTAAACAAACGGGACTTACAGACAGGCAAATTATTACATGCAAGCGGGATTATGAAAAATATACGAGGCACAATGTCACTAAAAGGGAGACATTGGGAAGGGGGGGGGTTCTATTTACAAACAAATCCTCTCATGCCTTTACTTTTACCACCTTGGTGACCTTCGAGGCCGTCTTCTGTTTCCACTTCCATATGACGGATCCGGCGGAAGTTTACGTTGATATGCTCCATTTCCGCCCCTGTGACGTGATGAGGAAGCAGAATATCGATTATGTCTAGAGGAAGTTTGTGGCGGTGGTGAAGGAGAGAGGTACGAAGGACCTCCGGGGTAATCATCCTCCAATTCATAGTCGTCTTCGCCCTCCTCGTCCTCGTCAAAGTAATCAATTGATTGTGGAGGCGGGGAAACGTGATGACTTCGACGCTGCTTGGAAGAGGGTGGGTGTGCACCAGAAGAGCGACCCTTGCTATATGGAGTCATTGGTCCCCCCTTCCTACGCAGGCCTCCTCCGGTACTACCACCACCCATTTCAGGAGGAGCAGGTTTGACTGCTGAGGCTACCGTCAAGTGGCGTGGATACAGAGCCCAAATGTCCTCTACATCATGGATGTAGAGGCTGTGATTTTCTAACTCCTTTGAGATATCACCACCACATCTGTAGAGCTTGCTGTGATCGAGCCTATACGTCAGCCAATCGTCAGCTGGAATGTGTCGAACTGCTGGACGCTACAAGGGAAATTAAAAGGACAATCACAAATGTGCTTGTCGGGAGTGAACGTTAAAAGACATAGGAAAACTTACTGGGACTGGTTTTGGTGGTAGTTGTGGTCGTGGAAGGGAACTGCGAGGTGCACCGATAAGCTAAAACCCAGTGTGTAAAAATGTTAAGCCATGAGGTTTACATCAATTGTCCTGATAACTTGAGACAAACTGTCGCGAAAATGAATATAGTAAATCAAGATTTTGAAGTGAAGGGTTGTTACTAGGGGAGCAGACTAGACTGACATGCCTGAGGGGGGTATAAAAAACAAGTACTTCTCTACTGGGGTCGCCTCACAATCTTGCTAGCCAAAACCGACACGACGTAGAGCAATGCAGAAAACAAATGCGAGTGAAAGATGATAATTTTCATACCTCTTCCTACTTTTTCATCTGTCTTATAAGCTATATGCGCTTTCATACTGACTTACCTGATATTAATGGGGTTTTTATATAAAACTTAGCTAGACTATACTTCCTATAATGAGTTACATAAATGTATAATGAACCAATGAAACGGATGATAATTTCATTCTCAATGGATATATTTACTATAAACATGCCTGCCTGTCTTAACTTTCAGGTTGCTCATCAGACGAACAAATGGAAATAGTCAACTCAACGGTTGGTGAGTTAATTTTATTTTCATATCGCGATCTTGTTTACGCTCACTTTGTGCCAACGCTTATTTCCCTCAATTTCCAATTTCTGCATCTTTTCTTCTAAACGAACTAAACCCCTGGTCGTAACGACAACTCTAGGGAAGACAATATGTTCTGCAAAGGGACGTTCCTTAATCGAAGTTTACCGGACTCCAACAGAACATATTTTCATGATTGTCTCATTGCAAACCTCTTACCAAAAAAATTTCACGCTCAGGGTGAGTTTTAGAATGAGTATCAGTGAAAGCATCATATATTCTCCCCCCTACGATCCAACTCGACCCTTGGTTTTTGGGAAGGCTGCTATATTCTGTTATTTTTCAATAAGACCACTAGGGATGATCTTTATATCTAATTTGGCAGGGCCAATAAAACATTTACTCTTGACTTTAGTGATCGTAGGCCAAAAATGTGATTTCACAATTGACATTCAAACCAAAAATGAACTAATGATTTGATACTCGGTTTCTGCCTTTTCATCAACAAAGGGAAAAAATAGGAATGGCTTACCGTATTAGCGAGGATATTGGAAGATGGTGCACTAGCAGCAACCACATATCCCGAAGATGAAGCAGTAATATCAACCCCAGGATGTGGAGAAACAAGCATGGTAGAGGCGGGGGGTTTCGGCAGAATGGGCACATATTGGGGGGCCGAACCGAGGGCTCCAGGGGGTGCATCGATAGCTCCCTCAGTGCTACCCGTGACAACTAAAGTGTTGGTGGGTGCCGCTGGATCAGGTGGAAGAGATTTGCCTGATAGGCTGGCGCATGCTCGCAGGAAGTCACGAAGTAGGGGCATTCGATTTGTGTTAGGGTGCATCAATGGACGAATCGCTATGCATACCACCTGCGCATTGGAATAACCACTTAGAATATGGTGTACGTTTTGAAAGTTATTAGAACCGACCAAACTTTAAAGATATCTCACGAATCACTTTCCTTCTCCGTCTCGACCAAATTCGTGACAGAACAGCAGAAGGTAATGCTTAGTACTAATAGTGATGAGATCCCGGCAAACAGAGTAGGCCGCGCTAAAAACCTCGTTAGTCAGCATGCGGACCAATGGGAAAAACGGAAGTGAGATTAATCCAATCACAAATGTGACTTGGAGTCGAAGAGCTTACTGTGGCAAGACGATCACTTTCCCTCACTTTTATATTTCTTGGTTCTTCGTTCTTTGATGCTCTTATAGGCCATTATATTTAGTGCATATTACCATATCTATGTGATGTCCTTAAATAAATATTCAGACATCGATCCTTACAATAACTCAAGGTTGCAGACGCTGTAATATCTAGGGGGGAACAATTTACACTGCATAGATCCGTCGATCATCAATATGCGTGAGCTTTATTCCAGACATCTCGACAATGGAAATAACTATGTGGAGACCTTTATCACAATAAACAGGCTTAATGAGGCTACCAACGTCTAATGACTTTTATATCAAAGTTAAGCTTTTAATACGACAGTGTGATAACAGGCTGACCTTTGATCTGACGGGTTTCTAGTTTCGATTTATCCGTAAGAACAATTAAGTCTGCTACCTCAATAGGCACTATTTCATCTTCTCTAGCCTTAAGACTTAGTTCAGAAGTGATTCAAGTTATGGTAGACAGGGTTCAAATTTCTAAAAATTGACAAAATGCTAAAGTTTGAGCGTCTCAATTCATGGGAGGTTAAAACAATCATTCAAATAAGATGTAATATGTGATTGCTGATGTAATAAAAACAGTTAAACTAACAACAAGCACCCAAAAATCATACAATATTTTACAATGAATAAAGTTAAAGCTGAAACCTTATCAACCAATTCTTCCTTCATTTCTAATTAAGAGCAAACAAAACTAAACATTAACTAACTCCAAAGCCCACTTTAAGCAGAGGAATAGAACCATGGGGCCTCTCTAAAAAGGTACTCGAACAAATATACGAAGTTGCAAAATACTTTTCAAATATGAAGGATTGAAACTCACTTAAACTTACTTGAGCTGTGAGAAGTTTTAGAATAAACTCAAAAACTAACCCGCATACATTCCATGGTAAATATATGACAGATATAAACAAATAACCGGGTAAACCGAAGATAGTACATACCTTCGTTTGTGCGTTCAACATTTTAGCAAGTTTGCCGGGGGGATTAACAGCTAATAGACTGGTGTGTGATGTTCCAGAGCAGATATGAGCCAAATGATGCCCGAGTTGAGAATTCAACCAAGCGAAATCTAGGAGAACCACAGAGAACGGATCTGCACTTTTGGCTGAAGTTGTTTCACGGACAGCATCCTCTAACAACTTCACCAGGGTGTTCAATCCAGTTTGGATGTGGCTCCTAGAAAAAATATGGGAAAATGAAAAAGAGAAAAGCACGTACCAGAAAAGTTCAGTATCAGTTTTCAAGGCAGTATTAGCAGCAGAAAATTCAGCGCTTCGTGCATAATGTGCAAACATATTCTCCATATCGGAATAAATTTTGCTTTCTTCCTTTAGAATCGGGACTCTTAGAAATGTTATTAAAACGGAAAGCTAGGCCATACCCCAAAACCAACCGAAGGGTGAACGGTTGACAAATGCTCTTAGGAGGAGAAGACTTTCCTGATGATTTTTGTATATCGGATAACGATACTACTTGAGGACAATCGGTAGACATTTTGGCCTAGTAAGGAAAATTAGACGAAGAGATCCAAAAGGGCTTACAGAAGAGTAAACAAAACTATAAATGAAAAAGAAAAAACACAGAGAAATAACCAAATCGTAATGTTAAGAATAAATCTTTACAAAAACATCGGTATCAGAAATAAATTTGCATGCAGGTAATATTAACAACATTAATAAAAAATGAACAGAAATAGAACAAAATAAATGTGATATTTTGGCTGATTTGAAGGCCATCAACCGGAAACACATTTATGCGTAAAGGAAAACTATTGCACGTAAGCGACGCAAAAAAAGTTATTGACAAATGGTAAAAATAGCCTACGTGAATTCAAAAGTCCCAAACAACCTCTCGCCCAATTGGACCGGAAAAATTATCCGAACTTGCCGCTTACTTTAAATACGGTCCCTAAAACAATTTATATATTTATTGTAAAAATTACATAAAATCAGGAATATTTTGTAAAATAATAAAGCATTCCATGTTTAGAAATACTTTTTAAAAGAATTGCCACCTTAGTTCATAAAATGAATTTGTAAATTGTGAGTACAATGTATTTCTAATATTTTATGAAATTTTATTACCCGAGCTAAGTTACTTTAATTAAAAGGTAGGAAATCATTGATTCATTGTGGGTTACTATTTTCAATAGCTATTCATTTAATTAAAGTTCTATTGGGTCGTTAATTCTCGTAATTTTAATAATTCATTCCCATTATGCCTAATAATGGAATACTCCATTCTGAAATATATTTCTACATGCAAAGTATGTTTGCTGGGTCGATAAGTTTTCTTCAAAACGTTTGTTCGATCATGTTTTATACATTCCGATATCCTTTATGTTTGAGCTTACTTCCGATTTCTTTACATATATTTATAATTCTTTGAGTAGGTCTCCTCTAATTTTATTCCAATTTAAAAATAAATTTGTATTGGTGTCTGCGAAAAATCCTCCCTTTTATTCAAATGCTGACAGCATTATTTAGATTTAACTGAATCAATCAATAATACGACAGAAATTTTTGAGAAGTGTTTTGCATAAAATGCTTTACAAATATTGGCTAATATATTCATCCAAAGTACTGTTATCTAAACTGATCTTACTCATAAATGTACGAATTGTACCGTGCACATGTGCGATTGATATTTGAGAATTTTCAAGGGATAACAATTGAATTTTCTGCAGTTGGTCATTCGCTATTTTATGATTATTGGTCAGAAAATATCATATGCACAGCGCGATTCATTCTAAAATCCTCGTCCATTAATTGAAAAGAGGTAATCTAAAGTGATAATAATTTTTGGTTTTGAGCCTAATATTTTCATTGGTGTTGCAATATGCAAATGGAGGTTGAGTTTCTTAGAGCTCTTTAACTATCTCTAATACATATAATTATATTTTGTTTAAATTTTGAGATATCTTTATTCATTTCAGTGGACTAACGTTCACTGTTTATATACTGATTGCGGCTAAAAAATGATTTCTCAGTCTATATAAAGGATGAATGTTTAGGAAATAGTAAAAAGTTAATTAGTAATTGTATTCATTTGGTAAGTTGTCGTCAACAAACGATGTTTTGTTTTCCAAGGAATTATTAGAAGTACATTTTTTTGATAATTTACAGTAACAGATAAATAAATACACTTTCTAATAATCAATTTTACTAGTTTAGGTATGATGTGAATTCTTAGAACCATCATTTAAATATTGTATTTGAATAAAAACCATTAGTTGTCTACAAATTTGGAAAAATTTAAATTTGTTTTTAAAGCTGGAAACATCCCTACCTTATTCTTAGTTGATGTATTGATAATACAGATGCTAAAGAAAACATAAAATCAGTTCAAAAAAATTTAGAAAACACGGTAATAGGACAGAATTAATTAGAAATTTAAGAACATCAATTCAACTTCACTAGTTTTTTATCTACTTATCATGGATTCAAACTGAAGTATATCTCTTCATTAAACAACTAAATGTTTTTAGTCATTTCTTGCTATTACACACGAAGAACAATTGACAATATTCTGCACAAGAAATCCATTGAACCGATTTTACAATAGTGTGCATAGTATTTCACTGTCGATACTACTAGTCAACCTTCATGAAAGCCAATGAAATTTTGTATAAAAGTAACCGGTTGCTATCCACCAGATATTCACCTAAACATTGTGTTCGGTACCTTAAATACTTAGACACCTGCACGAGGATTTGAACGTGGCTCGAGCATTAAACACTTTTCCTTCAATGTTGACGAATTTAGTGCAAGGCCATACCAAATAAGCGACATGCTGTATTTGTCGCAATATACAAGATTTATGTAATGAAACTTTATTTATTTATTTATATCAAATGGCAGGCATTTTGATAGTTATCATTAGCCCTTTAGTTGACTTCAGGCTTCACAGAGGGGAAGGAACATCAAAGTGGAAAGAAGTCTGGGGGGGGGGGAGACAGAAGAGTGTTTCAAAGATGTAAGAGACAGACACAAAGGTAGAAAAAGGGCGAGGTGAGTACCGCGAAAGTAGTCGAATATGACATACACTGGAGTGATGGTGGTTCGGAGTCAGAAGTCAGCTGCCGGTTAATAGACTTTTTTGCCGTATGAGTATACGTTGCCCAGGGTACACCACGTGGAGGTAAGTCTATCACACCCCATGTAATGAAACTCGAGTACTTAATTTAGAACCAGTGGGTCACATTGTTTAACCGATTAGAAAAACTTAAAATTTATTAACTGGTTAAGCATTGAATCAAGAGATTTGATCCAACTAATAATTTTGAAAAATCCACAAATTGTTCTCAATGAATATGAACTTAATTTGTTTTAGAAGTGTAGCGGATTGCTACCTTAGTAAAGCCTGACTGACTCCGAAATCTCTATGGCAGATTCTTCAACATCTAGCTAGACTCTCAGAACTAGCTAAGCTATAGCCCAGCTATGAAAGGAAACGAATGTGTTGCACGGAGCACGTTTATTCAGTAAGTGTATTGCGGATTAAGTGTACAGGCAGGGAGCTTAATCATGATCAGGATGGCGGTTTAGGTTATGCTCGGTCACTGTTTTTACGGTGGCACCTCCCAATCTTGGCGTGCAGGCATGCGATGACGTAGCACCTCCCAATCCTGCCGTGCAGGCATGCGATGACGTGTCGCACCTCCCATTCCTGGCGTGCAGGCATGCGATGACGTGTCCCACAGAAGTTTTAAATGTATTCACGCCTATTTTTGGCAAAATGTAATAATATTCGTCGTGCAGATGAACAGTTTAAAGTTCTTTCAAGTCCAATATTATGAAGTATCTGGAAAGTACTAACCCATCAGCCTGATATTTTTCGACAGAAACGAATATTATTTAAATACATGGACATGATTTATTCAGTTTGTAATCATAATGCAATGGGGAACTATACGATTTTCATTTGATTCTGTTTGTAATTGCTATGACGATGAAATATAATTGAACTTCTAATGCATGCAAGAGTATTATTCCGATTTCCCTTAGCATCAAAATGAAATTTCGAAAATATTTGTAAATTACCCTAATAATAATGGAAAACAATTGAACTTCATCAAAATAAAAGAGTTAGCTTATTAGCAAAAACGACAAACACAAAGCTCTTTCATGCATCTATTTCGATAGATTATTTTAATTACTTTTTTTGAATAAATAGATGAAACAAAGATTTTTAACTTAACCTAGTTTTATCCAAGTATTAGATTGAAAATAACACATTCCAAGGAACCCTTTTTAAAATTCCAACATGATAAAAGATTAAACCGAAAACAATATTGCCGTAGGATTTTGACGTCACTCACTATATGTGAATGGGAAGAAAAATGACTTAAACGGCAGTTATAATGACTGATCCATCTAAGTGAGCATTTGTGTGTTTTGAGAAAACTCGGAAATCGATGGTTAGATCCATCTAATGAGAAAGGGGTTTTTAATTTATCCGTATTGAAATTTGCTATTGGACCTTAATTCCACATTTTTTCCGAATAAATGATAAATTGATGCACACAACTTAAGAGCAATTATATTTATCAATTAAAATGAGTAGCAGCAAATTTTCAAGAGTTGACTATTGAAATTTGAAATAATGTCAATTTAAGAAAAAAGAAAAGTCGTCTTTAATAAAAATAAGTGAATAACTTAATATCAGATACAGTTATTCAAATATTACTTCTTATGCTTTGCATAAATTGTAATGCCTCTTCAATGTTAGCCAATACAAATATGATTGGAATCAATTGAGGCATTGTGTAGGAATGTCGGAAAATAATTTTAGGTTCCATCATATAATTTTACTGGTTGGCACTTCACTCAGCTTCTGGGTTTGTTTAAAATGTTCATAGTAAGACTTGAGAAAAATAATTTCTCCAATTGCGACTTTAGTTTTGAAATGGACACATTAGACAAATCGGCTAGATAAAAGTGACTCCGTAGTCTTATTTACTTTAATCAAATAGCTGCAGTGAATATTCATATTTATTTGACCAGTAAAGCTTGAGATTTCACCATTTGAAATTCTGTAACAAATTATAATTATATTTATAATAGGAAAGCAAAATATTTTCTTACATTTTTTAATTGATTTTTAAATTTTTAATAATTACAAGAGTGTCTAACTACACTTAAATTAAACACGTGTAAATCGAATAGTTTTGTTTTTATTTATTTAGATATTGGCGCTCTTTATGGTAATTAGTCATGTGACGCCCTTATTGTAATTTTTTCTTAAATACCTCATGGCTTCATCCTTTTAGCCGTAATATTAATTTTTTCCTTAGTTCTTATTTATCATGTCTCATTTTACTATTAATAAATATCGATACAAATAAGAAGTAGCAGTATGCTTACGATAATCATTGGGCTGTAACTTTTGAAATTTGCTTTCCTGATTAGATGAACGAGAGTAACGCGGAACCTCCTGCTAAATCGAAGGCCCAATTGCGGAAAGAACGTCGTGCGATTCAGGTATTCAGAAATTTCTTTCCGTAAATTTTGGCTTTGGTCATTTATTGCTTTGTTCTTTTTGTTAATCTAGGAAGCTCAACGGGCTAAAAAAGAAGCGGAAAAAGCAGCAAAACAGGCGCAAAATTCAACCGCACCTAAAGATGGTAACATTGAACCTAAGCAAAGCAAAAAGCAGAATCAAAACCTTAAGTCTTCTCAATCTAATCAAGAGAAACAAAGCTTACGCAAAACTACTGATCCCTCAATTAACCTACAGCAACAACAAAATAGCAAGAAAGTTCGTTTACCTGGAGGTGATGCAACATCAGAAGTTCCCCAGGATGACAAGAAACCAGCTCAAGCTGGCTCCTGTCAACGTTCGACACTCGGTGTCATGAGAATGGACGATCCGGCCCACATAAAAAAGTCTCTACGCCAATTATTCAAAAAGAAACTTCCTCCTAGGCCTTTTGAACCTGTCCGAATAAGTTACTTCCAACATCTTAGCCAGCCAGATAAAAGAATAAATGTCCTTGATCAACACCAGTACGTTTATCTGCTTTCATTGCATTTTCATTGTAACTCTCCGCTCATGCAAGCACTGTTATCCACTTGATTTATCCTTAGATGTGGTGCAGAAACGATGATTCATCTCAATTTCCAACGTCATGGGTTTGAGATCGACTCGGGTCTAATCAAGGGCTCAGATTTAAGGTGTATGGAGTTCGTTTTTGCCGCCCTTATGCTAATTCGTGATTTCGATTGGAGTGGAATTCAATCCATTAATGGTAGCATTGCTCGTGCCTTTCAAATTCACTTCGATAGGCATGTCACGTTTCTGGATCAGTGTCGCCCCCTTGCCGTGACTGTTAGAGGCGCTGTTCACTGTCTCAAAACTGCTCTCAATCGACTCGATAGTCTAAAGACCCAGGAAGATGTAAGTTATTAACTTCGTCGTGATTTGCCTTAATTGTCTTTTAATTATTTTCAATTACGTTCGATAATTGTTCTTCAGTTGGCTTTGGGATTAGTAGATGGCTTGAGTACGTTTGTGGTCGATCAGATTTACAAGTCCACTTTGGTGATTGCGGAACACGTAAATAAAATTATTAATGATGGATCAAAAATCTGCATATGTGATTCTTCTACAGTGGTTTTGCGCTCTTTGATTACTGCTTGGGAGAAGTATTGCCGTCGATTCTCTGTGTGCATTGTGGATAGCAGACCCCGATGTGATGGTCGAAAAACTCTGGTGAAGCTAAGCAACTTGGGCATCCCCTGTGAATTCATTCCCATCAGTGCTTTGCCTGCATTCGCGTCTACGGTATGTCATCATCTACTACAGATAATTCATTAGTAGTACATATTTTACATCTTATCGTTGAACGTTATAGATTGACCTGACTTTGATTGGAGCGCACAGTTTGTTGACCAACGGATTTGCAATTGGAGCGATAGGCACAGCTCATGTTGCCAACATAATCCACGCTAAGGTGGGTTCTCCAGTGATGGTCTGTGCAGAGACCTATAAGTTCTGGGATCGAGCCCAGTCGGATGCATTTGAGTTTAATGAATTGGCTGATCCAGATGAGTTATGGCGTGGTGAGCGGGCTTTTTCCGAAGACTGGAAGAAGCCGAAAGATCCGGAATACGTTGTATGTCCTGAAGACCATCCGGAGAATTGGCGTGACTTGTCTCGACGTGAAAAGGACCGTAAAAATCTACGACTTTTGAACCTCACTTATGATGTTATTAAACCCTCTCTCATATCGGCTGTAATAACCGAAATGGGAGTCATTCCGACAACCTCAGTTTCGGTGGTTTTGAACTCGAAGTTGGCTCGTAATGAAGCTAATGATGGATTCTCTATTCCCGATTTCATGTAATTTTCTCAATTTTTTTACTTTGCTTGTTCATCAATCAGTATGAAGGCTTGTTGATATTTCAGCTATTTTTTATCACTTTTATAGATAAGCATAAGGGATAAAGCTGAGACTTAGATACGATGCGGCTTGAACCATTCTGGAGGTCCTAGGTGGCTCTCTAAAATTCTGTAAATGTGATTGCTAGGCTCTGAGTCTTATTAAGTTAGTCTATCAAAGAATAATCTTCCTAAGCAATTTTACCCAGTATGCTTCAATATGTTTATCAGAAAACCGTAACTAAGAGAGGGGTTCGGGCGTTGTAGCGGTAGCTCAACATTGACTCATTGAGACTCGGGGTGTAGTTAAGATCATGAGTAAGAGGACGCTTTGAGTTCTTTGTTTGTTAAATGAGAAACCATTCACCTGAAAATAAGCTGAACCCAATTATATGAAGGGTGGGGGGGGGGGGGTTGGTCCATTTCTCATTTGGCTCGTCATTTCAATTTTGACCTTTTTTCAAGTATCCACTAAATTTCCTTCAGTTATTGGCTTATTTCCATTTTAAAATCAGTTCGAATATTTTCTGCAATGAATCTGCCTGACCTTATTCTCTAATCAGCTCTGTCCCTAAAAGTCAATTGTTGAAGCTACTGAACTTAAATTTACAATCATTGATCAACCGACCCCACTTAACTGATTGTTCTCAATTTCCTTAAGCACTAATTCTAGTCACTCTATCATCTTAATGTCCCAATGCTGAAGTTGTTGATAGTCCCTGATCTGTATGCTCCATGGCCATTCCATCCGTGATCTCAATATGGGGGGGGGGGGTATTTATCAACTTCTCAATACGTATATAGTCCTTTCCGACCAATAAACACACACGCACTGACTACTCTCTCAATGAATCTTGGTTAAATACAATATTGTTCTTGCTTCCTAAGAGGCCATTAATTCTGCAACAAATTGGCAATATTTAGTACCAAGTGGTGTCTTATCTCATATAGAGTAGGCTTAGAATAATTTCAAAACTCTTTTATAAAAGAGGCCCCATATGCTAATTTTGGGCAAAGGGTAACATCGTGGGCCCTCCCTGGTAAGAAACTCGATTTCTACCATCGTAGCTGATATTTCCACTCACTGGTTATGTATGCATAGGGACCGAACCGGTGATAAGCGCCTTTTCAGACGAGTTTTAACCTGAACTCCTGTGAGAGCACACGATGGAACGATGGAAGTTTGTTAATCAGCAGTATGTTAGCGATGCTCTAGGAAGGAAGGAATGCTAATTAGCATTTGAGTTTGTAAATCGACTGTAGAAAGGCGTAGCTGAATGAGTTATTCGAGTATGGTCGTCTTCAACATTTTATCTAAAGTAGAAATCAAGTAAAAACACTTAGAAAATTAACCAATTGAACTGCTGAAAGCGCAAGGGCTTAAAATGATACTTCAAATTATTAAAATATTATTTAACTCATGATCAAGTATACCACCACTGAAAGCCTTGGGAAGAACGATTCAGGTCTGTGCAAGTATATTAAATTGTCTACAAATCATAAATCAAACGGTTTTGTAGAAAAGGAAAAGTGCTGGAGTAGGAGGTGGGGAGGCTATTCAAGTTCTTCGTAGTCTTCTTCATTTCCGTCTATAGAATCAGTCCCAACCTCCTGATAGTCCTTTTCCAAAGCAGCAAGGTCTTCGCGAGCTTCGGAGAATTCTCCTTCCTCCATGCCTTCGCCGACATACCAATGTACGAAGCTCCTCTTAGCATACATAAGGTCAAATTTATGATCCAGACGTGCCCAAGCCTCTGCGATAGCTGTAGTATTTGCAATCATACAGAGGGCTCGTTGGACTTTGGCAAGATCACCTCCCGGAACTACTGTAGGGGGTTGATAGTTGATCCCAATCTTGAATCCAGTTGGACACCAATCAACAAACTGGATGGTTCTTTTGCTTTTAATTGAAGCGACGGCTACATTAACATCGTTTGGAGTTACATCGCCCCGATAAAGCATACAGCAGGTCATGTATTTTCCATGTCGTGGATCACATTTTACCATCTGATTACTTGGCTCGAATGTGCTGTTAGTTAGGTCGCCAACACTCAGGCGCTCGTGATAGGCTTTTTCTGCTGAGAATGTTGGGGCATAAGTAACTAGTGGGAAGTGGATACGAGGATAGGGCACTAAATTAGTTTGAAACTCTGTTAAATCCACATTCAATGCTCCATCAAAACGCAGAGACGCCGTTGTTGAACTAATAACTTGAGCCATTAGGCGATTTAGATTGGTATACGTTGGTCGTTCAATATCGAGGTTGCGTCGACAAATGTCATACAGAGCCTCATTATCCACCATAAAGGCGCAATCTGAATGTTCGATAGTTGAATGAGTGCATAAAATGGAGTTATAAGGCTCTACTACCGCCGTTGATATCTGAGGTGCAGGATATATAGCATATTCAAGTTTAGTTTTCTTCCCATAATCCACGCTCAATCGCTCCATGAATAAGGACGTAAAACCTGAGCCAGTACCCCCACCAAAAGAGTGAAAAATGATAAATCCCTGCAATCCTGAACATTGGTCAGCCACTTTTCGAACTCGATCAAGAACTAGGTCCACTATCTCTTTACCGACTGTGTAGTGACCTCGCGCGTAATTATTTGCTGCATCTTCTTTGCCTGTAATCAATTGGTCTGGATGAAATAACTGCCTGTATGTTCCAGTTCGTACTTCATCTAAAAGTTCAGTTATGGAGGATTAGAATTAACATTGGAAAAATGTTTTTGAAGCCTTTAATTAACTGACCTATCACAGTGGGTTCTAAATCTACCAAAACGGTTCGAGGAACATGTTTTCCAGCACCAGTTTCGAGGAAGAAGGTGCTATAAGAATCGTCGCCGCCACCGATGATTTTATCACTAGGCATTTGTCCATCTGGTTGGATTCCATGTTCCAAACAATATAATTCCCAACAAGCGTTTCCAGCTTGAACACCTCCTTGTCCAATATGAATACTTATTACTTCACGCTAACAGAGCAACAAAAAAATAATAATAATAATTTGTATTAAATAACTACCATTTTCCTCAGAAATGTTAAATAGTTGACGCTCTACTGATCGTACAAACTTTTATGCTTATATTTGCTATTATGCTTTGAGTGTAAGATTATTATTGATTATCATATTGAATTTATGATTACATTATTAATGCATAACAAGTTAATCCAATATTCTTTTTTTACAAAAAATTTACAATAGTAACAAGCAAATATGGCGTATTGAAAATTAGTCCTCTTCTTAGCTAAAATATTCTTTATTTCTTTTGCTTAACAAAGCCCATTTGACTAAAATAACAGAGCAACCTAAAGCGTCATATGGCATATTCTCTAGAATGGGAAGGGACTCTGATCCTGAAGTTAAAGGTAGGTAGATAAAGGCATGCTTCAATTCATCGAAGTTAACCCGAGTCAGAAAGGGGTTATAAAGGGATAGTAGAGAGTGCGCGTGCTATGATTACTTAACATATCAGCAGTGGTGTGTGCCTTAAGTGTTGGAAATCAATAACTCCATTAACATTATGTGTTTTTAGGTAACAAAGTGGAATTTCAGAGTGGTTACAAAAATAGACTACTCTACAACGAATCAGAGAAAACTCCTGTCGTATTGTATAAAAATAGCGCACTATAATACTTAACGTTGTGCCTGCCTTTTGCCAAAATAATTACACCGTCATTCTTAAGCCTTTAAGAGGAGTATGTTCTCATCAATTTCTTCCAAAGTTACTGTTATATGATTAGAAACCGTCAAAAAAAAATTTAGAAGAGTTCTCATTCAATCAATTTCTTCTAAGACCCACCTTAAAATTACCTTAAGACTATGGGAGAAATTTCAAAATCGACTTGCAAGAGAATTTAAACATTTCTGTTGAATGTTCTTTTCTTTCAATGAAACCAAGGTGAGCAACTTTGGCTTTGAGGCGAATTCATCGAGTACCAAGATTTCAAACTTTGAATCATAAAAATCGCACAAACTCACATCAAGGCTACTCAAAAGGCAATTAGGATTAGATTAGTAAGTGGGAGAATCCAGATTTATTTTCATTGGCGGTGAAAAGGTAACGCTTGCTATTTTAAACTGAATAATTTTCAATTTGATTATTAAACAAATGCTTACTTCCATTCAGTTAGATGGTTGCTAATTTCTGATCCACGTTTATTGAGCACATTCATTCCAAACCAATGAGGAAACAGGGAGGAATAAAGTCAGAGTATTTTTTAGCTCGTTTTATTTCTTACTTACCGTTCACTGCTATCTTCCTACACTTATCCACTATTGCATATTGGTTTTACTCAATTGTTTTGCTCTCCCACTCGGCACTAAGACAAATAGAGCGATATTTTTGATTTTAGCTCAAGGCTGCCATTTATTCTGCTCATTGTCTGAATGAAAAGTCTACAACTTGTTTATTTTCCCCTGTTCCATTGTTATAGATGAAGCCACCCCAGCTGTATTTTAAGTTGTAGATATTCGATAAAATTACGACATGGATGTTCTAACCATAGACTAAAACGACATCTTAGCTAAAAAACACGTTGACTGCAGTTGAGCAGACAGAAGAGGCAAATGATCAGAAAAAACATAACCGATCACTCAAACTATTAGCTGGTCATCGGGACATTTATTTATATCGAGTAACAGACTTTATGTTAGTTTTCATTAGCCATTAAGGTCACTTTGGGCTTCACAGAGGGGAGTAACATTAAGGTCACAAAAAGTTGAGGGGGGGGGGCAGAAAAGTGCTTCACAGATGTGAAAGGGAGACAGAGATAAAGGTAGAGGAAAGGGTAAGATGGGTACTGTGGAAATGGTGGAAAATGACATACAGTGGGGTCATGGTAGTTTGAAGTCAGAAGTCAACTGCCGGATTATGGACTTTTCGTCGTATGAGTATACGCTTCCTAGTGTGCACCATGTGGAGGTAAGCCTATTAAGCATCTCGAATATCGGGGGGGGGGGGGGATTGAATTTGTACTTTTATAATAATATGAGGAAATCCCAACTCCTCAATCTCCTGTGCTTTAGGAAATTAGCGACAAATATTTTTGTTTTAATAAATTAACTAATAAAGCAAATTTATTACTGGAGCATTACCACTATTATTGCATTTTCTAACGTCTCGGGGTGACTTTCCCGAGGTCCGTTGAGAATATTGATGTCACAAGGGTTCAACATTAAGCATTAGTTTAATGTTGACATAATGAGACATTTTTTAGAAGCTAGCAATTCACGAAATTTTTTATATGGATCTAGACAAGCACAGTTTTATTCTTGTCATGCTGTTATTATCAGTGATCAAACGGCAGGCAAATTCCGAAACCACTTATAGACAGATATTTCTATTTTGAGAAAAACGAACTCAAAAAGGTTTGCGTCAAGTTATTTTGATCGGTGTTCAAACTGGTGAATTCTGCTATATTTATAATGATTTAACTAACTTAAGAGATAGAGATGCA